>CM021100.1:735225985-735303055 GCA_007115665.2 Sequoiadendron giganteum | reverse complement strand
GATCTTTTAGTGTTCTTACCTGTTGACGTGTTTTTTATGACGACATCAACACAGAATAAAGTTATCCAACGGTCACTCTATTCTCTCTTGATCAAAGTATTCCGCATGCTAAGATTGCGTGAAAGTTCATGCGTTCAACTCCAAGGTTCCTTTTATCGCGAATAGACTCAATTGGTTGATGTGTATATGCTGGTTATTTCAAGGGGACTTACGTAGTTGTTCAATCATAGTGAAACAATGAATGATTTTGACGATATTGCTCTGATGTTCGAATCGATCGGGAAATACTGAATTAAAGGGAAAGGGATAGGAATCCTACAATCTATTTCTAAGGATGGAAGGCAAAACTAGCTTTAACAATCTCCAAACCAAACTTTGTATCGTCTCCTCTTCGGACAACTCTGACAAAGCTGATGCAATCTTCAAAGGATAGGTAGATATTCAGATCGAGATTCAACATGCACACCCCTTCACCACGAAGCAAGTGGACACACAAATCGCAACCGAAGTTAAGTGCTGAAATTCCAGTTGACCACGCAGGGCAGACTTACCGTCAGCAAGCCTGCTAGTGGTATGGATATAGGGAGATATGCTCAAACCAATGTTGCATTCCACAATTAACGCTACTTGCATGGAAACAAAATCTATTCTACTTTACTCTATTCGAATTGGAAAGACAAACAAGCCTTGCTAGCTACTCACAATAGAAGATAGAACCACCAAACAATGATAAATCTTTATATTATGAGAGTGTTTACAACAACTTCTTACAAAGTCCTCAATGGGAAAACTTCCTTTCCTCCTCAATCTAAGCTAACTTCTAAGCTAAATGCTATATGCCTTCTATTCTCTAGCTCAACTCTATCTCTGATTCAAATCTAGTTCTAATGATTTACAAATGAGGGGGGATACCTGTTGTGACCTTTTTCACACATCACCCCATCAAGATGGGGACCCCCTAAATTTTGCTCCATTCTGGTCTTTTGGCTTTGGTTCGCTCTCTCTGGTCTCTGGTCCTTCCGGGGATTGTCCCGTCGTTTGACCCAGGTTGAAATATTGGTCAAGTCTGTGTAATTAGGGTTTTCATCCTTCAGGCTTATTTAAGGTCAGACTGAGTTATAAAATTGAAATCTAAGCTTAGCGCAGCAGTCAGAAGACTTCCAGCAGAGTCCCCCTAAATTTTCACTGTATTCTGGCAACTTACTATTTTTAGTAAGTATTCAATTTGGGACTATTTTATTGAGATTTTGGAATTCTGTCAGTTCCACTGCATCCGAGTGACATCAAGCTGTCTACACGTAAATTTTGAGCCAGATCAGACGACTTACTATTTTTGGCATTTCAGGCTTTAAGAGCCAAATTAGGGTTTCTACATGAGCTTTTCAGATGCATGTCTGGAGAATCCTTCTGGGTTTTCCAAAACCTTCGCAGTGATGTAACATGCAAACCGAGACAACCACTTTCAGAGTTCAGCCTTCGGAGGCTATTTTTAGGGTTCGCATGCAGTGTTTTTCAACGCATGTCGGGTTTTTCTTTATGGGTTTTTCGAGAGCTTCGCAACGGTGTGGCTTGCAAGCAGAGAAGATCGAGTTTTGAGGACTTACTATTTTTAGCCAGTACATGCATGCAGACCAGTTTTCTGGGTTTTTCTGGGTTTTTTGAGATCCCGCAGGCAATATGACATGCAAAACCATCCGGCAGTGGATGAGTCACTTTTCAGACAGTTTCTATTTTTAGCAGGTACACTCCGGCAGCCGCCCAACACTCCAGTCCAGCAAGCAGAACGACATGCAGAAGGAACGAAGTCAAACGGAGACCGTTCGGGATACATGCAAATCAAATTAGGGTTTCCACTTTTATAGGGGGTAAAATCCAAAAATAGCCGAAACAAAGTACCCCACCCATGTCAGCACACTTCAAGGTACCTGCTGGCAAAATTTGAGCAAAGTCGGAGAACTTACTATTTTTAGTAAGTCAGGGCACGGCTATAAATAGCAGGTCTGCACCCGAGGTTGGCATCCGAGTAACCCTCAAGCTATCAAGATCAAGCGTTGCAACTTTCAGGCAAAACGGAGCTACTAAAGTCAGAAAGTCAAACTTACTATAAATAGCAGGTGGCTATAAATAGCAGGTCAGGGCAGAGGACTGACAAAACAGGTTCACAAGGCAGAGAATATCATCTGATGAAATTTTCAGGCAAAACGGAGCCTTAGAGGTTGAAAATCAAGGGATTTGCTAAAAATAGCACAACTTGCTAAAAATAGAATGCAAGAGCAGGGGCAGGCAGAGGCTTGAAAATTGTCTAAGGCAGAAATAAAAGTAGACCCATCAAAATGCGACCTCAAGAAGAGATGCCTTGAAAAAGTTCTAAGGCGTGGAAAACAAAAGCTCACCTAGTAAAATGCGCCCACCTCAAGAAGAGATGCCTTCAAAACGCCTAAGGCATAAAACAGAAGCTCATACCTCAAAATGCGCCCAAAGAGGAAGGAGAGAGGTGAAAAGTTTCTAAGTCATGAAAACGAAAGTGGAACCAAGGAAATGCGCCCATGGCAAAAACAAAAGCTCACCTAGTAAAATGCGCCCACCTCAAGGATTGAAGCCTTGAAAAGTTTCTAAGGCAAAAACAAAAGCTCACCTAGTAAAATGCGCCCTCAAGGAAGGTGAGGATATGAAATATTTCTAAGGCATAAAACGAAAGTGTCAAGGGTGAAATGCGCCCTCCAAGGAAAATGAAAGCTTGGCCTAGCATTTGCGCCCATGATGAAGAGGAGATGGCCGAAATTTTCCTAAGGCATGAAATGAAAGCTTGGCCTAGCATTTGCGCCCATGGTGAAGAGGAGATGGCCGAAATTTTCCTAAGGCATGAAATGAAAGTAGAGAGGTCAAAATGCGCCCAAGGCAAGATAAAGTGGCTAGGACTTGGAGAAATTTCTAAGTCAAGAAAATGAAAGTTCAAGACCCCATATGCGCCCAAGGATATTCTAACTGTTTGAGAATTTTCTAAGTGAGAAATCAAGGCTTGCATGAGTAAAATACGCCAAGGTTGCTGGAGAAAATTTCCTAAGGCAACAAAATAAAAGTAGACACATGAAAGTGCGCCAGAGGTGTAAAGTGAAGGAATTTTTTTGAAATAAATATTTCATCAAAATGTATACGCCTATGGTAGAGAAAGTGTTAGAAATTTTTTTCTAAGTGATATAACACTTCACTAGGGAAAAATACGCCCTTGGCAAGGAAGGATGATTTGATGAGTTTTAAAATTCTCCGAAGGCAGTTGAAAGTTAACGAATCTTTTTTCAAGGGGAAAATTTGATATCGACGAATATTTTCCATGGGTCAAGTGAAAATCAAATGAACCCGTTTAAAATGCACCCATGAGTTAGCAGAGTTTGAAAATTAATTTCCTAAGGGAAATTTTAATATTTTCAGAAGAAATTCGTTTTGCCTAGATTATTTTCCTGACAGAAGTTAAATCTCAAAGGACGAATTATTTCGAGCACGCAAACAATTTTTAATCGCCCGGAGTTGAACGTTTTAATGAGAGAATTTAAAATGTCTAAGGCAAATTTTATGAAATCAAGGATTTAAATGACAGACATTTTAAAAGTTGGAAATAAATTTGCTACTCCCATGAATTTTTTCGAGTTGAATTTATTTAAACACTGCGAGATTTTAAAATGGAATTTTAAATCAAGTCAAGTGATTGTTTTTCTCGCGAGTTGTTTAAATCGCCAAGAGTTAACTGGCAGATTAAGAGGAAAATTCGAATTTTTTACAAGGAAGGAATCATTATTAATGGCAACTGCCATAATAACCGGCTGACGACTAGCCCACTACTGCGCTTGAATTAGAAGATTCCGAACGAAGATAGTGGGAAATTGATGAAGGTGCTAAAAATAGCCCCAGCACTACTTAGCAGGATTCTCCGAGAAGAGTTATTTAAACAATCTCTTCTCTCATTTCTCCTCACATTATTTCGAAGTTGAAGTTGCTGAAGAAGTTCTGGAGAGATTGAAATATTTTCCAAGTGGTTGAGGAGAGAAATTCTGTGAGAGTTTATTTTATTTCGGAGTGTTGAGTTGCTGAAAGTACGAAGTGCTGGAGAAAATTTCATTTGCCGAGACTCTTTCTTTCGAAAAGCTGAAAGTGTGTTGCTGCGACTTCGAAGTTGAAGGTTGAAGTTATTTTCCGGAGTTGCTGGAGAATTTAATTCTCAAAGAGCTGAAAGTGGAGTTGCTGCGAAGTTTAAACGTTGAGAAGTTGAGGAAGTTGAAATTTCATATTGCTGGCAACTCTTTATTCCTCTAACTGCTGAAGTTGACAAAGTGAAGTCAAGGTTCGAACAATTTGTGCTGGAGAAATTAGCTACATTGCTGAAAGTTATTAGCTTGCTGCGTTTTTTCTTCACCAGTCAGAAGTGCAGTTGCTGAGAGTTGTCTCTAAACTCAGAGATTTTTATACAGTACGAGGTTTGGAGTTAGAAATTTATGCTGAGAAATTTTATTTTCAAAGCTAACTCCGTATTCGCAGCCATCTCGGGAATTGTTTTATTTTATTAATCTGCAGCCTAGCTTATTCTTCTATTTTATTTTGCAGATGGCTGGCGCAAAGGATGTTGCAGGAACAAGCAGAGCCGCAGGCAGAGCTGCAAACACTGAAGCAGGCAAGGCTGGCTCATCCCGGCAGGCAATGATTAAAAGGCTCGCTAAGCCATTTCTCCCAAAGTCAGCAATAGTTTCAAAGTTGGCAGGATTGAATGACACCAACCTTGGTTCATTTAATCTAAATGCACTCAAATCGAGGATGTTCGGGCTAGGGGGCCATCAACCATCCGTCACGGCACATAATATAATGAAGAGTGGAATCTACGCAGCTGCTAGTTTTCCGCCAGCAATTCAGTGTCCGGAGCTAATTATGGAGTGCGCCAATCACTACAAGCCAGAACGTAGGACGATTGTCTCTCCGGATGGTAAACTGCTCGCCAACTTCACACCGGATGCCATCGGAGAAGCATTTGGGATTCCAACTGCTGAGGAGATGTTATACAGAACAAATAAGAGGGCAGACAAGATGTACTCTTCCTCTTTCGAAAGAGTCACTGCAGTCATCAACAGAGTTTGGATGCAGAAGCCGAGGCCACCCCGCACTAAGCTCCCAAAGCAGATAATTGCCGAGGACGTGAAACAAGAATACTGTGATTTGATAATGATGCTGAGCCGGGTGAATGGGAGTGCACAGGCTTACATTTTCGAGCCTTGGATGTTCTACTTCATCGAGATCATCTTGGAAGGAAAAGAGTGTGTCGATTGGGCTAGGATGATTAGCAACCACATCGATGAGCAATTCAGGAGCTTGAAGGTGACGAAGACTTTCTACATGAGCTCATATGTGATTTACATGTTGGCCAGAATGACTAAGTACAGAGGGATTTCGTACAAAGAGCCAATCGGCTGTGCCCCTGGTCAATTCAAAATTCATGAAGCCTGCACACAGCTACATTTGGCTAACATTGCCAACTATAAACGGGCAAATGATGCATTCACAATGCACATCGCGAGGACGCTTCAGCAGAGAACGCAGCAGAGAATATCTAAAGAAGCACAGACACTGATTGAGGAATATGGGTATTGGCTCATCCAATTCCCGAAATTCACATATATTAGGCTGCAGGGGTTCACTTCGTATCCGTATCGGTTACCACGATACCCCACTGATCACATAGTAATGCTTGAGATATCTAGGCAATTGATTGCCTACGATAAGATTCAGAAAAGGAAAAAGAAGGGTGGGCTTGATTTCCCTATCACCATGGGAAATTCCATTGAGGTGTGTCCCTCTTTGCAGGCAGCCCGAGAGGCAGAGGACGAGCTGCAATCTTATCATTTGTCATATCACACAGGCAGGCAGGATTTCGATCCTTACAGGAACATCCGGATGTACAGAACGTTGAATACCGGCACAGAGCTCATCTGGAGGACTTCTGGGCAAATGCAGTGGATGAGGCTGAGATAAGAAGAAGGATGTTTTCCAGACTTCCTCTCAAGTTGATTAGAGAATGTGAGATTATTCCAGTTCCCGACCAGGTGGAGGAGGATGTCAACGTCATGCAACCCGACTATGGGTCAGTTAGGGATACTCCTGTCCCACCACCTGATTGGTCCGAGCCAGAGATCATGGACTTGGACACTCTTTCTATCCCGGTGATGACTTTTACCAGGACTTGGGTCGACAGACATGTATGCAGACTTAAGAGCAAGTCGATCGCCCTTACTTACAGCTTGATGGGTGACCCAAGGCCGTTATCGGTAAAAAGAGGGAAACAAATTGCTCAGACATCGAGGGCACAAGTGGAAGTGCCAACCCAGCCGATACCGTTGAGGATAGAACAAGCATCACCCGTGCACTCACAAACTCAATCTTCGAGTTTAAGAGTGGTTTCATTATTTGCCGATCAGAGGGCAGGATTAGAGGAAGAGCGGGGACTTGAGGAGGTAGATCAGCCCAACGCCCGGGAATCAGCTAGTGTCAGTTTATCCAGGGGCGGCCAACAGGAGGAGGAAGAGGAAACAATGGCCGACACCCATTTTCAGCAGATGTTGGATACGGCTTTGGAAGAAGAAGAAAACACAGAACAGGGGACCCAAGGGTCGGGAGATACCCAGCTTATAGAGGAGGATGAGCCTGAGCAAACCAGTGCAAGAAGAGAGGAAGTGCACGAGATGGAGGCAACAGAAGAACAGCCCCTTGTCATTTGTAATCCACAGCAGACAGTGCCTGATTGGCTTTCCGACAGAATGAGGAGAGAACCCGAGGATGACACGGATCCAGCCATTGAGATGGAAGAGTTCCTCAGGAGGATCAGTGCGCCACCAGAGAAGAAAAGGGCCCGAAAGTTTTCAAAGATCTCGACCGACGAGTCAGGCTCTCGCACGCTTCAGGTGGCTATTCCGAGGGAAGATTGTGATCGAACCGAGGAGAGGCCTGAAAATTATGTGATCACCACAGTAGAGTTGGGTCGTCCTACGGGAGCCCAAGTTATCGAGGAGTTCGATAACTCCTATCAGGCATTGAAGGATCAGTTGCTCCGCACGGAGGGGAAGTATAAGAAATTGAAGAAGGAGCACAAAACCTTGATAGGATATATGCAGAATCTAGCACGTCCAGGTGAACCAGCAGACCCGGCAGTGGAACGTCCATCGGAGCTTCCGAATGAGTCAATTGTTGCCTTAGAGGATTTAAAGAAAATGGAAACGGAGGCAGACAAGTGGGTTAGCCGTGTTCATACTGAGACAGGAAAATTCATGGAGGACCTTGCCGATGCTTATCGACAGGCCTCAAATATTTTGGCACGAATGGATATAGTAGATCAGGCCTGGGGTGATACTCGCATCTATCAAACGAAGACTGTACTTCGTTTGGGGGCTTTGATGCATGTACCTCTAGAAACCTTAGTGGATGGGGTGTAATTCAGAGAGGTGATAGGTACGATTTCACCAGTTGGTACTCCTCGGTGGTCACAGGCCGTGGATTTCACGACGCAGCAAGGGCAGATTCAGCTAAAGTGAAGAAGGCAATGGGCAACATCTTGGGGGGAGTCCTCAATACATTAGAAGCCATATTTGCTAGAAAGTTGGTCCCAGAGGAGATAACTGCTGATGGTTTGAAGGGTAGACTGCCTCCATTCTTCTCAGCTGCGAGGTCACTTGTCCTGGATGACTTTGAGAATGTCTCCACGTTCTCTAGTATAATTCAGCATACCCAGGACGCCTTGGTGACATGGAAGAAATCTTGCATCAGATACGGACAGACGGTAGCAGTCTTGGAGTTCCAGCTCAACCATATTCCACCGATCTCTACACAGGAGGTTGAAGCAGTATTGGCCCGGTTGATCGAGTTTGCTATCCGGGAGAAGGCCAGTGGGAACGCGCTGCTTGATGAGGATCTTCTTGATGATGGTAGTGGGCATTAATTGCTCATTATGATTCCTGCAGGGGAGTGGAGAATATTCTGTGCATTCATTGCCCACTCCTCTCTGTGGCGGTTTTTAGGGCAGAAACCCTAATCAGGGCATAGGTGGCTCGATCTGGGCCCTTCATTGTAATTTGATCTGAACCGTCCACTGAATTGGACTTATTATAAAAGGGGCATCCCCCCTCATTTGTAATGAATTAGAATTAGAATTAGAATCAGAGATAGATCAGAGCTAGAGAGTATTGGAGATAGAAGTTAGAAAGTAGAGCTTAGAAGTTAGCTTAGATTGAGGAGGAAAGGAAGTTTTCCCATTGAGGACTTTGTAAGAAGTTGTTGTGAACACTCTCATAATATAAAGATTTATCATTGTTTGGTGGTTCTATCTTCTATTGTGAGTAGCTAGCAAGGCTTGTTCGTCTTTCCAATTCAAGGTAGATAGAGTAAAATAGATTTTATTTCATGCAAGTAGTTGTTAGCTGTGGAGTGTGGCGTTGTGATTTGAGCAAGTCTTCTCGTCCATACCACTAGCGGACTTGCTGATGGTAAGTTCGCCTTGCGTGGTCAACTGGAGTATCAGCACTTAACTTCGATTATGGTTCATGTGTTTGTATGCGTCGTGTTGACGGTATGAACGTGTTGTGTCATAGTTTGAACATTTTCTCATCCTTTGAAGATTGCACCAACTTTGTCGGAGTTGTTCGAAAGAAGACAAAGCGAAGTTTGGTTTGAAGATTGTTTAAGTCGATCTTCGTCCTCCACCCTTTAGAAGTAGATTTGTAGAATCCCTATCCCTATCCCCTTTAAATTCTGCATTTTCCGAGTCAGTTTAGATACCAGAACCATATTGCCAAATCATTCATGTCCTAATTGCTTCACGAAATTGAACAACTACGTAAGTCCCCTTGAAATAACCAGCAAAACACATCAACCAACTGAGTCTATTCGCGATAAAAGGAACCTTGGAGTCGAACACATGAACTTTCAAGCAATCTTAGCATGTGGGACACTTTGATCAAGAGAGAATAGAGTGACCGTTGGGCAACTTTATTCTGTGCTGGCGCTGTCACAAAAGGCACGTCAACAGGTAGATTATGTCCAAAGTTTCTAAGGAGTCTAAAGGTGAACAATCTTTAGGAATATGGAATTTATACTTTGATGATGCAAGATGTAGAGTAGGAGCTGGAGCGGGAATTTGTTTAATATCCCCTTTCGAGGAAAGGACCTTGAGGTCGTATCACATCTAGTTCACATGCTCAAACAACAAAGTAGAATATGAAAGTCTTGTCCATGGTTTAAGCCTTGTGGAGCAAATGGTTGCAAAGCAGATAAGTGTGTTTGGAGATTCAGAGTTGGTGGTCAACCAAATCCATGGAATTTATGATACAAAGAATATTTATATGTGATCCTATTGACATAGAGTTTGGGATATGATTGAAAGCTTTGAGGTATTCAATATTCAGGCTATTACAAGAGAAATGAATTCTGAAGCTGATAGAATGCTAAGTATCGGGGCTTAGTTTGAATCGGCCTCTGAATTATTGAGAAATAAGCATGTGGTAAAGGTAATTGTAAGACCCATTTTTCTAGATAACAATCAAGATTGGAAAGTGTTCGATAGTGATGCTCATATTGGATCATTCCTCCAATCATCTGGAGAATTTTATGATCAATTGCAACTGAAGATCGTTGAGGCTTATGGTGATCAAATTATCCAATTAAAATCCAATAAGCTTTTGAGGGGACTAGTCACTCTGGAGAGCCTATTTGATTATGATGATGTGGTGAGAGACAAAAGGAAGCTCGTGACTGACAAGGGTGATTACACCGATTTGCATATCGGGGAAGACAAAAAGCTCAAGGTCGAGAAAGAAGTTTCTCAGAAGAACAAGGACAGATTAAGACATTTTTGTGAAGAATACCCGAGTGTAGTAGCCTGGTCATATGATGATCTTAAAGGATACGATCTCGGGATCATCGAACATACAATTGAGTTGTTGGAAGGGGTAAAGCCAGTTCGTCAAAGGTAGAGACCTGTGAACCCAAAGATAGAGTCTCTCATGTTACAGGAGTTAAATAAGTTGATCACATCTTGAATAGTGTTTTCGATCAAACAAAACACTTGGGTGTCAAACCTGATGCCAGTCCAAAAGAAAAATGGGGATATACGCCTGTGCATAGAATTTTGAAACTTAAAGAGAGCATCCTTTAAAGATCATTACCTCTTGCCTTCAATGGAGGTAATTCTATAAATTGTAGCTAGCTCTGAAATTTTTTCAATGTTGGACGGTTTTTCGGGCTACAACTAGATTCATGTAAAAGAGGAGGACCAACAAAAGACAACGTTCACCAAAAAGTAGGGAGCTTATGCATATGCTAAGTTTCCTTTTGGACTTTCGAATGTTAGAGCCACTTTTCAGAGAGCCATGGACATTTCTTTTAAGAATTTGATCCATAAGATTATACTCATCTACCTGGATGATTTGATAGTATTTTCAAAATCTACTGATGATCACTTTGATCATTTGGAGCTTGTCTTCCAAAAGTGCCATGAATTCAAGATTTCTTTAAACCTGAATAAATGTGTGTTCGGAGTCCCCTAGGGGAAGCTATTGAGATATTTTGTCTCTAAGGAAGGCATTACCATTGATTCGGAAAGAGTTGATGTGATCCGGGAACTTCCACTACCTGTCAACAAGAAGGGTGTGCAATCTTTCTTGGGTAAAGTCAACTTCATTAGCCGATTCATTGCAGATTTTATAGGTATTGTTTGGCCTATTACCTTAATGCTAAAAAAGGACTAGGTTTTCAAATGGACGGTAGAAGCCAGAAAAGCTTTCGAGCTTATAAAGGAGGCTATTTCTTCTGCTCCTGTGTTGGTAAACCCCAACCTATCAAAATATTTTATTATGTATGTTTTTGGTGGTGGCAATAGTATTGCTATAGTACTTATGCAAAAGAATGATGAAGAGAAAAGAGAGTCCCTTGTTGCTTTCTATTCACGAACCTTGAAAGAGTACGAAGCAAATTAAAACTTTGTAGAAAAGTGGGCCTTTTCAATTGTCAAAGGGCTTTAAAAGTTCTAAAATTTGATATCATATAACAAGGTGATTGTTGTGTATCGCTCCCTAGTGTGCAGGAGTATATCATGAAGGGAGAAATCACATAAAAGAGAGCTAATTGGATCACAAAGATCCTGGAATATGACATTGAATTCAAACCTATCAAGATTGTCAAAGGAAAAGGACTGTGTGAGTATCTCACGGAAAATAGTGAAATAGTAGCAGAACTTGAGGCTCCGGAACCTATGTTTTTGAATGAAAAAACTTCCCAGGGTGACTGGCTGGAAGATAGAATAGTCTTCATGCAGACAAGAAGGTATTCGATTAATCTTCCTTCTTTTAAAAGGAATTTATATCGTTTGAAAAATAGTAATTATGTTCTCTTGGAGGGTGTGATATTTAAAAAAAATTAATGGCATTCTAGTAAGGTGTGTAAACAAGGAACAGGCCAAGAAAATATTAGATCAATATCACAATAGGCCAGCTAGAGGACCATTTTCCACAAGGAACACAACCATTAAAGTAATATGTGCTGGTTATTTTTGGCCAACACTCTTCAACGATGCAGTTCTACTGATTAGGTCTTGCAATGAATGTCAGTTTCATATCGGGAGGAGAAAGAATGTTGCTATTCCATTAAGGCCTATAGTAGTAGAAGAACCTTTTGCTCAATGGGGCTTAGATTTCATTGGGATGATTAACCCTTTCTCCTCAGCCAAACATAAGTGGATATTGACAGCTACAAATTACTTCACCAGGTGGGCAGAGGCAGTGCCATTAAAAAATGCTACAGAGGTGGAGATTGTTAATTTCCTAGAGGAGTTGGTAGCTAGATTTGGCCCGCCTAAAATAATCATTTCTAACAATGCTAAAGAATTCCTCGGCTCAAACATGAGCCAGTTTGCATTGAAATATGGGGTTTTCCTGAAAACGTCTTCTAAATATTATCCCTAGGGGAATAGCCTCGTAGAGTCTACTAACAAAAACCTCATCAGGTTAATAAATAAAATAGGCTCAGAACACCAAAAAGAATGGCATAGGAGCCTATAGACAACACTATGGGCAGATGGAATCATGCCCAATAGATACTAAAGACATCTCCTTATGAGATGGTGTACGGGAAGGAGGCATTACTACCTATTGCCACGGAAATTCCTCCCCTGTAGTTGCTTAAATCTTTGGAAATTGAACAAAACGGAGCAATGGAGGTGACATTTTCTGAGTTACTCGAGGTACACAAAAAAAGAGAGCACACCCTTGAGGTGATGAATAGCAACCAGTAGGTGGTTAAGAAATGGTTTGACAAAAAGGTGTCGAATCAAGGGTTACAATGCAAATATTTGGTGCTCAAGTTCAATGAGCATGAAGCAAAGCCCAGTCAACATAGCAAGTTTGACAGCCTCTGCAAAGGGCCTTTCAAAATTACCCAATGCAAATAGTTCAACTCTTTTGAGTCGGAAGATGAAGAAGGTAACGCCCTCAGTATTCCAGTTAATGGAATACATCTTAATTTTTTTATTAATACTGCCTATGTGAAGGCCATGTAAATTGTAAATATGTAATTAATTTTGCTTGCTTTAAGTTTTGGGTATTCTCCATGCTTTGTAATAACTAAAACAATGCAAGAAATTAAAAGAACATTGTAAACAGGCCAAGATTTTTTGAAAAGACATATATTATATATATAAGAGCTGAATATTTACATTTTATTTGGGGGCCAGAGGCCTTGTATCAATATTTACATATGCCTGCTATAGAGCAGAGCTTGAAAGGTGAGAAAGAAAAAATGGGGATTATCTTCATTCTCAAGTTATTAGTGGGAAGGACCAACAATCATAGCACCAAGCGGTGCAAGCTTCGGGAACACCATTCTTTCAAAATATTTGTAACACTAAAGATTTTGGAATGGTTCAATGTAGTGCACATGCATGAGGAAGTAGCAGTCAATACGAACCTTGACACGATGCTCCTCATGAGTCTTCAGTTCGAAGCTGAAGAGGAAGGACCTAGTTGGAACAATTCCTCCATGTAGTTGCTACAGGTGAATGTTGCAAACTGAGGGAATCCCATGATCAAATTGAGTCACATGCACAATCTGCTCCAGGCCTCCAAGTTAGTGTCGAGGGAAAACCCGTTTTGTCAGCTTTAGGATTTTGCATTTAGAAACATTGATGTCCAGCAGCGAGGCGACAAAGTTGGAACAGATGCTAGTATTCACCCAATACTGCTGCTCATAATCCATGCAGTCTTTCCCTAGGACCCACTTGATTTCCTTCACATACAACAAGTTTTTCACACCTGTCATGCACTTTAAGCACCTGCATCTAATTTTTCCTAAGAAGGAAGCTTGAGTCTTCTTGCAGATAAGCCTTACTAGTGTTTCCATGATGCTTACTTTCCTAGCTAGAAAAATGAAGTTTCTAAGTTAAAAGAAGCTTGTTGAGCTAGGAATGCTAGAAAACTTTGTGATTTTGTAAAGTTGTTGAGGGTCTTATTTATAGACCGGCCAAGGTTCACCAACTGAGGAAATCCATAATTCTGACTGAGCCAAGGTGTGTCACATTTGCCTCGGTTTTCAGTGTTGCGGCATGTGAGGTGATGGGAATATGCAGGTACAAGTGCAACTTGCTCTATTAAGTTGCCACATTCATGAGAAATTGGCCAGGTGTCAGCAAAAAGAGTTGTCATCCCATCCGAGTTACGGAAAAATCTTAAAGAAAGGTTGTTGGGTGATGCACCCAAGTACGTTCAATGAAGCAGTAAATGTATGAAGCTTGCAAAGGGATTTTTGTAGGGTTATCTTGGTTTGTTTCTCAAGAAAATCAGGTGCCACCACACATGAAAATTTGTTTCTTAATTTAAGAGGGAAATTTGGTAGGTTGGCATTTCTTTCACACGTATGAAAGACTTGCGACACATAATGGAAACTTGGTATGAGTAGTTAGCACGTAACCTTCTCGGCCATTTTTCTCGAAGATAGAAAAGGAAAGGTTGGGCATGCAAAAATACATTTATTGCAAAGCATTACCTAAGGATCAAACAGCTAAGGAATTCACAAGAGGGAAATAATTCTATAGAAAATCCGAGCCATTTACGAAGGCTTGCAGAAAAGTTCTTACGAATACCGAAATGGCTGAGATTGCAGAGAACCCAACACAAGCCTTGGCTTAGCAAGTTTAAGCAAGAAAATGAGAAGACCGCCTTGCATGCAACTCTACAACCAGGAGTCTTCGCTACTCCATGCATCCCCACCAAGCCTTCCTAGTCATTCACCCATCTGGTGGACCAGAGAATATTAAATGCAATCTCTCACAAAGATCAAGCTTCAGTTACAAAGGATTGGGATAACGTCTTTGATCCCGAGCTATCCCAAAATCCTAAGAGCCTTCAGGAGGCCACATGATAAAAAATGAAGCATATAGCCGACTAATTTAACAAATGCTTGTGGTTCTATGGGCTTCCACATTACATGTTTCCTTTGGTACACCTGTGCCGACAAATTGTGGCAACATGCACGACACACTTTGATGCAAACACTGGAGTGATAAGCGGAAATAAATTTAGGGTAGTCATTAGCCATGAAGCTATTCAAGATATGTTGTGTGTCTCGCTTCCTTTGACCAGGGAGGTGGAGATTTCCAAAGTAAACATAATGAAAAAAAAGTGGGGAGAGATCCAAAAGGTGCAACTATTTTATCACTCTGAGATCAATCAGCCAACAAGTAATTCGGCACCGCCCAAATTCCCTTTTGGTATGAAGGCCCTGAAGGGTGGGTCTTCTTCTATCACTTCTATGCTGGCACTGGTGTGTGGTCTGGATACAAACAAGCACATTTTTGAGTTTCAAATGTGCCTCAGTTTCATGTTGAAGAGGAATCATGAGGCTCTACTCCTAGATTTTGTAAGAGTTATCAGTGATGGGATTTGGTAGCAGCTGCAAGAGTTCAAAGGTGACTCTAGGTTTAGGTATCCCTCCTTCTTGGCCTACTTGATTTTACATCAGAATCTGGATTTATTTTCAACGTTTATGTCTCTGATTATTTTTTATGAGGGCGGTTTGAGAAAGCTAGTTTCGATATGGACTTCTATCATGTCAAAAACCTTTGACTTCTATGTATTCTTAGATTTATTCTTAGACCCAACTCTGAGGGCTTTGGATGGAGCTGACATCAATATGATCGAGCGCATATTGCCCTGATGGAGGTCCTGGTTGGGGAAACTGATACCGCCCTATGATTGGTTCTTTGGCATGGATTTCACCATACTCCACATACCAAGTTTCACTCGAGAGCCCTTTCGGCTCCCCCATTATCTTTCAGATAGAGTGTTGGCCCTAGAAGCAATGAGACACCTATGTACCATTGATAATGATTACTGGGGGGGAACACTTAACTTCCCATTTGTTGTTGCCAATCATGTTTGGATCCATGTCACTGATCAAGAAGAGAACTTTGAAGATTGATACTTCGGAGATTCTACTTTCTAATTTGGGTTGTCTCGGGTTGGTATTGATAGAAGATACCTGACATTACAACCCTAACAATAATTTATCAGAGGTCACAATCAAAATCCCACATTCACCTCAGCCATTCTGGGACCTTCGGAGAAATGCCAAAGAGGGTAATTTAAGTAGATATGTAGGCCTTGAATATCTTCCTAGTGAGGATTATCAACCGCCATGGCTGAATTTTTATTACATCACCAGGAAAGCCAACCCAAAGTAGAAGATCAACCTGTTTCTGAACACCCAATTGAGTAAGCTCAATTAGACGCCCGAGAAGATTCAAAACTTCTAGGTATACTGACACAAGACTCTGGCAACTGGCAAGCTTCATGAAGAAGTGGCCCTTGATGAAATATTTGATGATATCTAGGAGAATGAGCATCCAGACATAGAAAGGTCTCTGAACCATTCAACATCTATGCAGCATTACACAAGAGAAGAGATTTCCATGGAGTTTGGGGAGGAAGTAACTTAGAATTCCCTTGTCGTTGCTAGGAATCCAATGCAGGAGAAGGATACTGGTAAATAATTTATAGAGGAGGATCCACATGCACAAGCATCAGAGCCATCTATCTCCTCTAAATCAACACTAAAGCAAGCAACGACTACCAACGGTCGGAGGTGGGTCATTCTTGACCTTGATGATTCTTCAGAGGAAAAGCTACTCCGAATCAGAGAGTCCGGTGGGGAAGAAGAGCAGTTGATGGAGGAAGCGGTTGAGATGTCTACAACTCCGCATGAGCCTCAGGTAACATTTCCTCCCTCTTCTCTCTCTACCATGTCTCTAGTTTCTTCTTCATCTGCCCCTGCTTTTTCATCTGTGTTAGTTTTCTCTACCGCAGGATTTCTCGGGCAGTCTAGTCTTACCCCTCTCATTTTCCCCCTTTATCTTCTGCCTTCCATCCCTTGCCTAGAACACAATTCGGTGTAGGTACTGGACTTGTGGGTCAGAAATTTTCATCTCCAAGGCCCATCCCTACAGTTGGCACGTCTCTTGTTTTCCCTTACACCACATTTTAATCGCCTTTGAGTGGCCATTTCATTCCACCTTTCTCCCCGGCTACTATAACGAGACCCAACAAGACTTCTAATGTGTTGAGTACACTGTTCTTCCCACTAGTCGGCCCTTAGGAGTACCCTTTTTCTGGTGGCCTGGGCATCCCTGCCTAGGAATATTTTTTGTAGTTCGATGCAAATAAGAGTGCCCATGCCAACCGAATAAACAAAAGAAGATAGAAGGATGCAACTAGGCAGGTGGAGCCCCACTTAAAAATCGTATTCATTGAATGTCAAAATTTCGTGATGTTTGCAAAAATCACTCCTAATGTGATTAATCCAGTAGGAGAAATGCTACTAACTGATTATTGTATGAATGTTGTCAGGATAGACTTGCAGCAGGCCCGCCCACGAGATAAGGTTGAGCTAATGGAGGAGACCCAAAAAATAGTGACCATTGATTATCTCAAGCTTAACCACCAGATGAAGAAAAAGGATGATTAGATAGCAGAGCTCAAGGGCAAGGTTGACATCTGGGTAAACAAGTTTAAGGCCTAGGAGAACAAAATAAAGCACCTCGAGAAGGAGAGGAGTGCCTTCGAAAATCAAATAAAGGAGCTGCAAAAAAGGAGCATGGAGATCATTCCAACTCTCTAGTAGGAAGTTGAGCTAAGTTGAGCAAGTGAAGAAAAACTTTGCGCTGCATCTGAGCAACTAAGCGAAGGAATGAAGGAGATTCGGCAAAGCATGAATGCTGAAGTTAGTGAAATGAATGCCATTGTGGATTTGGAAACTCAAAAAGAAAATCAGGCTGAATTGGCCCTAGAAGAGAAAGAAAAAGGGATTTTCACTCTAAAGGAGCATATGTCCACATTGGACAAAAACTTCTCGAAGCTGAGGGAAAATTTGAGTAGCAGAGAGGCATAATTGGCTACCCTAAGGACCCAACCTCTTGCACCCTAGATAAACTTGTTGGTGATTTCCAAAGAGTTGTATGCATCATACTAGGACAAGGTGAAGATTTTATGCCTTACTCTTCAACCCAGCTTAAAATTTATGGCGCAAGTGACTAGCCTTTAAAGGAACAGTGAGTGAATCAATATAGCAGATTTAGGAGTTAACTTCTAACAAGGTTTCAGAGGCTACAATTTTATTGGGCAAGTTGTATATAGCTTTTGATGAAGCATTGAATAGTGTGGGCATCGATGACCGAATGATGGTAGCCATGGGCGTAAGTGTCCTCATCTCTATGCACGAGGTTGTTCAATAGGTAGCAGAATGCAGGTCTCGGTTGAACCAGGTTACCAGTGATATGTAGGCAAAATTTTTTTGTTTCACTCAGAGAGGCCTTCCCTTGCCCTTCATTGTAGATCAGGCAATAGCGGGTGTGGAGCACATTGTTTCAATGATCGAAGAAAAGAAGCGAGACCTTTCGATCTTCCAATCTTTTGATCAATCTCCGACCACCGAGGAAATCGAGGGAATCATGCATCAGCTAGCACAACTCTTCTTCCAATTCGAATTGGAAATAAAGGTTTCAAGAAGATTGCCTTGCAAGGAAATTATCAATCTCAAGCTGGCTCACAAGAATCTACGAGCTCTCTCTGCATCGTCGAATGAAGTCTGGACTAGTTTGCAGGCCGCCCTCTCAAGGTTGTGATCAGTTTTGGGATATTGAACCAAAATTTTTGGGGTTCTTCATTCCACAAGCGAAATGTGCTTGTGATTCTCCAAACTATTCAACAAAAAACTATCAGGCCTTTGTGGTTGCACCTTAATTTACAACTGCTCACTGACCTCAAAATTTTCCATGTGGCTGCCCCTAGAATCTTTTTTATTTTCGTATCACTTCAATTTTTTTCGGTCTTCATCTGCGTGTCACATGGTTTTCTCTAGCTGCTTCTCGAGCTAGGCCCGCCTTGTACTTAATCTTGTTTGAAGCACCCCATGTGGCTCCCTCTCAAATCTTTTCGCTGGGTGTTTCTTCAACTTTCTGTCGGGCTTCGTCTGAGCGACATGTGGTGATTGTTGTTGCACCAGTTACCTTGGAAATGTCACTAAAAATTTTGTACCCACCTACTATTGCATTTCTTGTTGTGGTGCTGCATGTTCTCACCTGCTGCTGCATGGTTTTCCGTTCCATGTTGTGGCTTCACTGGTATGCTCCTGGCTTATTGATGTTTATTGTGGCATCTCGAGATGATCTAGGTCGTTTGTCTCTGCTCATGGTTTTTTTTTTTCTCTTGATGCATTTTCAGGTGGTGGGTTGGCCTATATGTACAACCATGTTTCTTTTTATTGTGGCTAGTAAAGTTTTCAAAAAACTCCCAAGCACGAGGAAGTATGCCTTTGTAATAGTTTTATTCAATCTTGAAAACTCCAGAGTGTGCCAAAATAAATTCGGCCTTTCTATTTCTTCATTTTTTTCGTGAGACTATTGGACTATGTCGTTATCTTCTTTTATTGTATAAATGCATGTTCTTCAGCTTTATGTAATCCTTCATAACTTAATAAATGCAGATCATGTTTTTCTTTGACTCTTCTTTGTTAGCTCAAAGCTATGCTAATATTATATTATGCAAGTTAGAGGCTACTCCTACATTTTAAGTTCTTTTGAGAAGATTAGCTTCACGAACAAAAATTTAGTGATTTAGGCTTTTGCATTCTGCACTGTGCTCTACTAGATTTGTGTAAGACTTTGGCGCATCACTTGTAGTGTAAATTTTATATTTTTGTTATCTTTCTCACCTTTTACTCCCCCCACTAAAGAAAGATCCAGCTTCGGTAAAATCTCGGAGGTCACTTATCTAGCGCACCATGCCCCCCAATAGCTAAGTTTCCCATGAGACTGCTACTACATGCAAAATACTTCGTCAACAGATCCCATTGAATATTTCATAAAATTCCCTTTTGTTCTGATAAGATAATTTCTCCATTTTTTCAGAGCTTCAAACCCTTGATTATTTTCTCCATCCATTCTCTTCCTTGTGATAGGTATCCATTTGCATGCAGGTATTATTGGAGTATGAAGTTGGATTTCTCAAATTTTATAGAACTTGCTTGAACTTATTAGAACCAAAAATTTCCATTAAAATCTTACATTTTTCTCCATTTAAATCCCATCATTAGCCTATCTTTCTATAAAAAAATATTTTTACCCCATCCAAAATGCTAAAACATTTTATATTTTATACCGCTACCTTAAATCCATTGAAATTTCTATCTTTCCATTTTACCGTGAGCAACTATCAAACAATCCATGGTTGTGAGGTGAAGGGTAAGTTTGGTGATCATCAAACAACCACTACTACACCACACGCAGTCATCAAGCCTACCGTGGTGGTATTTGTTCAATAAAAACTGCCAAGCCTTTGTCATTTTATTCTTGCCTTGCGGCTACGCCTTACCTTTACAAATGCTCACTACTCTCGGCGTTCTCCACTATGCATTTTGCACAGTGCTCTAGTAAATTTTTTTAAGACTTTGGCACATTGCCTATAGTGTAAATTTTATATTTCTGATATCTTTCTCACCTTTTACTCCCCCCACTAAATGAAGAGCCAACTTTGGTAAAAGTCCCGGAGGTTACTTAGCTAGTGCACCACGTCCCCCAATAGTTAAGTTTCCCATGAGACTGTTGCTAGATGCAAAATTCTACGTCAACGGGTTGAGCCCAACTCATTATATGTGCACAACATTTAGGTGAAGAACAGTGCATCCAATGCAGATTACCATGTTTGAAATCTATAATACAACTTTGAAAAGTGGATTACAGTTATAATATGTCACTGACAAGCATTTTTGCATTTGAAACAATGCAGGGAGCATAAAATAGTAGGATCATTCAAAGGTGCAATAACAATAATGAGAATGGGAAACATTTCAAAATTTAATTGTAAAAGGGTATTAAGGGGCAGAATGTGTAATTGGTGATAGTCATGGCAAGACAAGGAATAAAATGGCAGCCATCTTATTATCATAAATATATGATTTGGACTGTGCATGTATACAGTGAATAATGAGTTCCATTCCAAAATTCAGCCTCATTTGAATAAGCATTATGATCCAGCTGAGGTCTTATTTCAGAGGAGATGGTTGAACAATATTTATTAAAGTGTAATGATGTTGGTTCATGGATTCCAAACTGCGCTATGATGCTTTCAAAAAGAAAAGAGGTCCCATGGCATCTGGTAGATTTTGTTGTTCTCATCTACTTGATAATTGGTCAATGGTCTATTTAATTATGCTTTCAAGCATATTACAGTAGAGTAGTTTGAGTTTAGGGTCCAAAATTTTTTTTGGAGGATGGAATAGGCCATGTATATGTTGTTAGTGCTCGTGGTGCATCGGGCTTACAATTGACTGTTGCAGGTGAAGTTTTGAAAAATCTGGTTGCTCATTTGTACGTGGAACACTAGATTGTTTGTAAGGCCTTAAGTTGCTTGTTCTGAAGTGGGTTGAAAAGGTTTTTCCCATAGGCACTACTCTGATAGTTTTTGGTGAGGTTGTGAAAGATAATAAGACAATGCAAATCCAGAGGCCTTACAAAGGCATATTTTGGAAAGGAAGAGATATTGTGCACTACAAAGAAGGATAATGGAAGCTATTGCTTGATGATTGGAACAAAAGAAGGAAGAATCAGACCAGAGTCAAATAGGATAGCCACTTTGAAAGGTCATGGTAAGAGGGCCAAGTGATAAGAAAATAGTGGTACTCAAGAAGAAAAGATAAAAAAAGTAAGTGGTGGTGTTTTCTAGTGTCTGATATAGAGGAGTGACATATTCATCATTTGCAAATACAACAACAATAGTCACGGCCATGAGTGGTCATTTCATGGAGTCAAATAAAAAAACCTATACACTAAAAAGCGATGACTATAGAGACAACTCTCCAAAAAGGAAAGAAAAGAAAACCTCTTCTTATCAGGAACTGCCAGAGGAGCCAAGAGCAGTGCTACCAAAACAATCATGTTTCCTTTCTAGAATCCACAGTGGACATGAAATTGCAGCTTAGGAGGAAAAATAACTTATTTTTTTAAGGAGGAGTCTACCCCCGAGAGGTTATGAAAGGAGATATACCCATGGCCATTAAGGGACTCGATATCCAATGTGAATATACAGGAGGTTGGCCATCAGAAAAAAAAAAAAAGAGAGAGAAGGGGAGAATGTTTAATTTCTTCAAAGTAAAACATGATTATTCACAATAGAAGATGATGAAGAATACACTGGGGCCGAGCTCATATGATATAAAAAAATAAAATCATTTGTGTCGAGTCTCGAGTTTTTACTTTCAAGAATGGGAAAAAAAACAAATTTAGATGTTTTACCTGGAATTTGTCTTCATATTGTGCACAAATCTATTGAGTAAGTGCCTTTGAGGCTTCATAATCTTCCATTGAAGATCATTGTGCAAACCCTATGGCAACACAGTTCGAGCAAGTAGACTGAAGTCTCCAAAAAATGAACAAAGTAAAATGAAAAGAATGTTTTTCCTTTTCCTTGTTTAGGGTTTTCCTAACCCTAATATTTCGATGAGTAAACATGGCATTTTTTCCATTGTTTTATCAAAAACAAGTGCCAAGTAAAATATTCCCCATGAGTGCAAGGAGATGCTCATGCCTTAGGCATTTTTAATTCCTTTGTGTTGTTTATGAACCTTTACATTTTAATGTGCTTTGTAATGAATGCTACATCTCCTTAGGTTGTTTCATGAAGTTTAAGTCTCATGACTTACGTAATTTCTCTTTGCAAATGTATGGTCAATTTGACCATTTTATTTCTTTTTTTTTGCATTGGAGTAAAATGTAAAAGAAATGTTTTTTTATGGTAATTGTATAAACAATTAAGATCATGTATATGTTCTCATGCAAAATATGTTACGTACTCCTTTTTGATCTTTATGGGGAGGTTGGAATCAGTTGGCAAACATGTGCCAAAGAAACGAGAATTGTTTTAGATTTTTTATGAGTTTTGGAGTGTATTTTGGAATCATTTTGAGTTGTCTTCATATATGACATGGTCTTGCATGAATTTTTCAACGGGGGGGAGGGAGGGGGTGGGTGTTCTTTAGGAGAGGATTTAGGTCCTAGATTTTTGGCTTTTTTGGGAGTTACAAAAATGAGGTTTCTAGCACCTTTTTTGGTGGAACAACTTAAAGTTTTCTTACTTAATCACCTTTGTATCTCATTTTTGTGCAGTTCAGATTAGGTTGATTCAGGTGTTAGTGATTTTTAATAGTCTATATGCAATCTTGTCCATTTTTGTAACTCTAGAGGTACTGAATATAAATTTTTCCCTTGGTTTCTATTGGTAATCAATACTTGCCTTTTGTCTCTTTGTAGTTTAGTGTATATAAAGTGATTTGATGAAGCCATTAGTGGAAGTGTCATCACTCCCTCCTAGTTTTTGTCTCATGTTTTACCTTTCTGCAAATAATATGTTCATGCAGGTCATTAATTGAGTATCTTTTGCATTCACTTATTCATTGTGAAGTATACCTTCCCTTGTGTAATTTTCTCGATTCATACCTTTTCAAATGAAATATTTATGCAGGAACATATAGAAGAGAATTGTGCATACCTGTTTCTAATTAGTTAAACTAAGTGTTAATTATTTTGAGTTTCATTATCTCATCTTAATTCTGGTGTATCACTTCATGTTTCTTTTCCAGTTTTAGTTTTTATGTTACCCTTCTCCTTTTCCTTACAAAAATTAGTAGTGTAAAGGGTATTACCAATTAGGAAGCCGGCCTATCTAGAGGTTCATTTCAAACTTCAGGTGACCCTCAACCTGGAAATGATCCCATGTTCCTCCAAAGTACTAAGTTTTAGAATTTAACCAAGGTGCAAATTTAGGAGACAACAGTTGCCTTATTGGTAAATCAAATATTTTTTTTACATTATCCGTCCTTAAAATTTCACTTTATATTGTTGTGAAGTCCCTTTTATACTTACCACTCTATCGCAGTCAACCTGTTGACTGACCGTGGTATAGCGGTCTTTGAATTTGACTATCTTCTCTTCCTTCGTCGTGCTACTGCACCCTTTGTTCTGCTCACCCATGAAATAGAGGTGTCTGACATTGACTATTAACTCTACCTTTACCACTTCCCTACTACTCAACTACGGGCTCCCTTTTGACCCCCTGTGGTATGGTGGTTAGCATATATTGTCACCTCCATTACTTCCACCATGTTACCGTAGCCTCCTCTCCTCCTTCCCATGGTACTGCGGTATGAATATTAGCTGCTTTCCTCACCATCTATTACCGTTCACCACACCACCATGGTCTCCATTCTAACTGGCAGTGGTACTATGGTAATCATTCTACAAACTGCTAACTAGTCACCTTCATTCACCACTCAACCATCGGCTTCCCTTCTACCACCTGTGGTATTGCAGTATCCATCTTTTCCTCTTCCTCCGCCATTGTCTTATGTTCACCGTAGTCATTGCGGATTGTGAGATGACCCCCTAGGGTGCCACGATGGGGTCTCTTTAACCGCTGCCTGGCCGGTAACTTACCACCCACCTCTGTTTGTTGGTGATCTGGCTGACTATTTACCATACTATTGATGCAGAATTTTGCATGTAGCAGCAGTCTCATGGGAAACTTAACTATTGGGGGACATGGTGCGCTAGCTAAGTGACCTCTGAGATTTTTTCCAAAGTCGGCACTTCGTTTAGTGGGGGGAGTAAAAGGTGAGAAATATAGCAGAAATATAAAATTTACACTACAGGCAATACGCCAAAGTCTTAAACAAATTTACTAGAGCACAGTGCAGAATGCAAAGGCCCGAACCACTAAATTGTTGTTCATCAAGCTAATTTTCTCAAAAGCATTTAAAATGTAAGAGTACCCTCTAACTTGCATAACATAATCTTAGCATAACTTTTAGCTAACACAGAAGAGTCAAAGAAAACATGATTTGCATTTATTGAGCTATGAAGGATTACAAAAGTTAGATAATAGGAATTCATACAATAAAAGAAGATAACGGCACAAACCAATAGTCTTACTAAATGCATGAATAAATAGAAAGGCCGAATTTATTTGGAACAGTCTGGGGTTTTCAAATTGAATAAAACTATTACAAAGGTCTTCTTCCTAGTGCTTAGGAGGTTTTTGCAAACTTAACCAACAACCTCATAAAAAAAAAACATGGCCAAATTTATAGGCTAGCCCACTGCCTGAAAACACACCAAGAGAAGAAGAACCGTGAGCAGAGACCAATGGCCCAGATCACCTCAAGCCACCACACAAAACATCAATTGGCCAAGAGAATGTCAACAAAGCCATGAAATGGACTAGAAAACTACACAACAGTAGGTGAGAACATGTGGCACCACAACAAGAAACGTGGCAGCAGACAAGCACAAAAAGTGAACCATCATTTCCAACATAATTGGCATGGAAACAATCGCCATGTGTCACTTAGACGGAGCTCAACAAAAGTTTGAAGAAATTCCTAGCAAAAAGCTCCAAGAGGGAGCCATGTGGAGTGCTTCGAGCAAAAGAAAACACAAGGTAGGCCTAGCTTGGAAAGAAGCCAGAGAAAGCCACACGACATGCAGACAAAGACTGGAAAAAAGCGAAGTGATACAAAAGTAGAAAGCTTCATGAGGTAGCCACGTGCAGAATGCCGAAAACAGTGAGCATTTGTAAAGGTAATGTGCAGCTGCAAGGAAAAAATAAAATGGCAAAGGCTTGGTAGTTTTTGTTGAACAGTTTGGCAACTCACAGGGGCATTTCACTGCAGGGAATGAAGAACCCCAGAAACTTTGGTTCAACATCCCAAAACTACTCACAACCTCGAGAGGGCGGCCTACAGATTGGTCTAGACCTCATTCAATGACATGGAGAGAGCTCACAAATTCTCGTGAGCCGGCCTTAGATCAATAATTCCCTTGAAAGGCAATCCGCCTGATAATTTCATTCCCAATTCCAATTGGAAGAAGACCTATGCCAGTTGATACACTATTCCCTCAATTTTCTTGATGATCGAAGATTGATCAAAAGATTGAAAAATAGAAAGGTCTTTCTTATTTTCTTCGATCAATGAAACAATGTGCTCCACACCCACTACCGCTTGATCCACAATGAAGGGTGAAGGGAGGCCTCTAAGTTAAATGAGAAAATTTTGCCTGCATGTCATTGGTAACCTGGTTCAATCGAGCTCTGCATTTTGCCACCCATTGAACGGCCTCGTGCATAGAGATGAGGATGCTGACACCCATGGCCATCATTGTTCGGTCATTGATTCCCACACTGCTCAAAGCTTCATCGGAAGCTTTATACAACTTGCCCAATAAAATCCTAGCCTTCGGAACCTTGTCAGAAGTTAACTCCTAAACCTGTTGTATTGATTCACTCACTATTATGCAAAGGCTAGCCGCTTGTGCCGTAAATTTCAAGGTGGGTTGAAGAGTAAGGCACAATTCCTTCACCTTGTCCCAATATGATGCATACAAATCTTTAGCAATCACCAAGGAGCTCATCTGGGGCATGAGAGGTTGGGTCCTTAGGGTAGCCAATTCTACCTCCCTATTGCTTAAATTTTTCTTCAAATCAAACAAGTTTTTGTCCAATGTGGACACCTGCTCCCTCAAAGTGGAAACCTCTTTTTCCTTTTCCTCTAGGGCCAATTCGACCCATTTTTCCTTTTGAATCTCCAACTCCATATTGGAATTCATTTCATTGATTTCAGAATTTGTTCATTCCCTCACTTAGCAGCACAGACTCAGCGCGGAGCTTCTCCTCATTTGCCTGGCTTATCTCAACTTCCTACTGGAGAGTCAGAATGATCTCCATGCCTATAGCTTGTAGCTCCTTGATTTGACTTTCGAAGGAACTCCTCTCCTTCTCTAGGTGCTTTATTTCATTCTCCTGGGTTTTAAACTTGTTGACCCAGATGTTGACTTTGCCCTAGAGCTCTACTATCTGATCATCATTTTTCTTCATCTGCCGGTTGAGCTTGAGATAATAAATGGTCACTATTTTTTGGTTCTCTTCCATTAACTCAACCTTATCTCGTGAGTAGGCCTGCTGCAAGTCTAGCTCGATAGCATTTATAGAATAATCACTCGATAACATTTCTCCTACCGGTTTAATCACATTAGGAGTGATTTTCGCAAACATCAAGAAATTTTGACTTTCATTGAATACCGTTTGCAAGTGGGGCTCCGCCTACCTGGTTGGCACAGGCGCTCTTGTTTGCATCAACTTGCGAGAAATATTCTTGGGTAGGGATGCCCAGCCTAGCAACAAAAGGGTACTCCTGAGGGACGGTTGGGGGGAAAGACAGCGTACTCAACGCATCAAAATTATTGTTGGGTCATGTTATAATAGCTGAGGAGAAAGGTGGAATGAAATGGCCACTCGAAGGGGATGAAAACATGCTATAAGGGAAAACTGGAGATGCACCAACTGTAGGGCTTGGACTTGAAGATGAAAATTGTTGGCTCATGAGCCCAACACTTACACCAAATTGCGTTCCAGGAAAGGGATGGAAAGCGGAGGATGAAGGTGGGAAACCACGAGGGGTAAGATATCCTACAGTAGAGAAAATAAGGGTAGATGAAAAAGTAGGGGTAGATGAAGAAGAGACCAGAGACATAGTAGAGAGAGAAGAGGGAGGAAATGTTACCTAAGGCTCATGCAGAGCTGCATACATTTCAATCGCTTCCTCCATTGACCACTCTTCCTATCCGTCGGACTCTCCAATCCATTGTCGCTTTTCTTCTGGAAAATCATCAAGGTCAAGAATGACCCACTCCCGACCACTAGTAGTCCTCACCCATTTCCGTGTTGATTTAGAGGATCTAGATGGCTCTAAGGTTTGTGCATACAGATAATCCTCTTGCATAGGATATTTACCAGTATCCTTTTCATGCATTGGATTCCCGAAAACGGTAGGTGAATTCTGAGTGACTTCCTCCCCAGGCTTCAAGGCAATCTCTTCTCTTCTATAGTGATGCACGGATGTTGAACAGTTCAGAGACCTTTCCAAGTTCGGATGCTCATTCTCCCAGATATCATCAAATATTTCATCAAGGGCTACCTCTTCATGAAGCTCACTAGTTGCCAGAGTCCCCTGCCGGTATACCCAGAAGTTTTGAATCTTCTCAGGCGTCCAATTGTTACTCAATTGGGTGTTCAGGGATAGGTTGATCTTCTACCTTGGGTTGACATTCCCTATGATGTAAAAAAAAATCAGCCATGGTGTTCGATTATCCTCAGTAGGTAGATATTCAAGGCCTACATATCTACTTAAATTACCTTCTTCGGCATTTCTCTGAAGGTCCCAGAATGGCCGAGGCAAATGTGGGATTTTGATGCCAACCCTAGATAATTTATTATCAGGGTTATAATTCTAGGTATCCTCTATCAACACCAACCCGAGATGGCCCAAATTTGAAAGAATAATCTCTGAAGTATCAATTTTCAAAGTCCTCTTCTTGATTAGGGACACGGATCCAAAACTGATTGGAAGTAGAAAATTGGAGGTTAAGTGTTTCCCCCCCCAATAATCATTATCAATGGTACATAGTTGCCTCATTGCCTCTAGGGGCAACACTTTGTCCAAAAGATAATGGGGGAGCCGGAAGGGCTCCTAGGAAAAATGTGGTACACAAAGTATGATGAAATCCACACCAAAGAACCAATCACAGGGCGGTATCAGCTTCCCCAACCAAGACTTTTGTTGAGGCGATATGCGTTCAGTCATATTGATGTTAACCCCATCCAAAGCCCTCAAAGTTGGGGCTAAGAATAAATCTGAGAATGTATAGAAGTCAAAGGTTTTTGACATGATAGGAGTCCATGTCAAAAATGGCTTTCTCAAACCACTCTCGTCAAAAATATCCAGAGACATAAATGTTGAAAAATAATTTGGATTCTGATGTAAAATCAAGTAGGCCAGGAAGGAGGGATACCTGAACTTAGATTCGGTTTGAAATTCTCGCAGCTGCTACCAAATCCCATCACTGATAACTCTTGCAAAATCTAGGAGCGGAGCCTCATGATTCTTCTTCAACATGAAGCTGACGCACATTTGAAACTCAAAAATGTGCTTGTCTGTATCTAGACTGCACACCAGTGCCAGAATAGAAGCGATAGAGGAAGACCCACCTTTTAGAGCCTTCAGACCAAAAGGGAATTTGGGTAGTGCCAAATTACTTGTTGGCTAATTGATCTCGGAGCAGTAAAATTGTTGCACCTTTTCGAGCCCTCCCCACTTTTGTTGCATTCTTTTTACTTCAAAAATCTCAACCTCTCGGATCAAGGGAAACGGGACGCACAACATATCTTGAATAGCTTTAGGGCTAATGACTACCCTGAAGTTATTGTCGCTTATCACTCCAGTGTTTGCGTCAAAGTGTGTCGTGCATGCTGCCACAATCTCTAGGCACGGGTGCACCAAAGGAACCATATATTGTGGAAGCCCACAGAACGACAAACACTTGTTGAAAGAGTCAGTTACATGCTTCATTATTTCACATGTGGCATCCCTAAGGCTCTTAGGATCAAAGACATTATCCCAATTCTCTACAACCGAAGCTTGATCTTTGTGAGGAATTGCATTTAATATTCTCTGTTCCACCGGATGGGTGAACGACCA
The DNA here is from genome assembly GCA_007115665.2 of Sequoiadendron giganteum. NCBI lineage: Eukaryota > Viridiplantae > Streptophyta > Pinopsida > Cupressales > Cupressaceae > Sequoiadendron > Sequoiadendron giganteum. Next base: position 735,273,907 of record CM021100.1, on the reverse strand, counting down.
GCAAGGCTTTGTGGGGATGTGTGGAGTAGCATAAGACTCCTGGTCATAGAGTTGCACACAAAACACCCTTCTCATTTTCTCGATTGAACTTCTTGGGACCAGGGTCTACGTCGGGCTCTCTAGAATCTCAGCCATTTCAGTATTCACAAGAAATTTTTTGCAAACCTTCACAAATGGCTCAATTTTTTTGAAGAATTATTTCCCTCTTGCGAATGCCTTAGCTGTTTAATCCTTAGTTAACTCTTTGCAATAAATGTATTCTTGCATGCCCAACCTTGCCTTTTTTATCTTCGAGAAAAACGGTCGAAAAGGGTACGTGCCAGCCACTCATACCAAGTTGCCATTATGCGTCACCAACCTTTCATACATGCAAAAGAAACACCAACCTACCAAATTTCTCTCTTCATTTAAGAAACAACCTCTCACGTGTGGTGGTGCCTGATTTTCTTGAAAAACAAACCAAGACAACCTTGCAAAAATCCCTTTGCAAGCTTCATGCATTTACTGTTTTCATTGAATGTACTTGGGTGCGTCACCCAACAACCTTTCTTTAAGATTTTTCCTTGGTTCCGATGGGACAGAAACTCTTCATGCTAGCACCTGACCAATCTCTAATGAATGTGGCAACTTAACAAAGCAGGTTGAAACTGTACTTGCATATTCCCATCACCTCACATGCCGCAACATTGAAAACCGAGGAAAATGCGACACACTTTGGCCCAGTCATAATTATGGTTTTTCTCGACTGGTGAACCTTAGCCAGTCTATAAATAAGACCCCTAGTAGCATTGCAAAATCACAAGGCTTTATAGCATTCCTATTTTGGCAAGCTTCTTATCTTAGTAATTTTGTTTTTCTAGCCAGAGAAGCAAACAACATGGAAATACCAGTAAGGCTTGTCTGCAAGAAGACTCAAGCTACCTTCTTAGGAAAAATTAGATTCAGGTACTTAAAGCACATGACAGGTGTGAAGAACCTATTGTATGTGAAGGCAATCAAGTGGGTCTTGGGGAAATATTGTGTGGAGTATGAGGAGCAATATCGGGTGAATACTAGCATATGCTCCCACTTTGTCACCTCGCTGCTGGACATCACTGTTTCCAAATGCAAAATCTTAAAGCTGACAAAGCGGTTTTTCCCTTGACGCTACCACAGACGCCTAGAGAAGATCATGTGCACGACTCAATTTGATCATGGGATCCCCTCAATTTTTAACATTCACCTACAACAACAACATCGAGGACCTCTTCCAACCACACCCTTCCTCTTTGGCTTCGAGTTGGAGACTCATGAGGAGCATCGTGCCAAGGTTCGCATCATCTGGTACTTCCTCATGCATGTGCACTACATTGAACCATTCCAAAATATTTAGTGGTACAAAGATTTTAAAAGAATGGTGTTCCCCAAGCTCGTGTCGCCTGTTGCTATGACTGCTGCTCCTTCCCACTGATAACTTGAGAATGAAGATAATCCCCATTTTATTTTTTTCACCTTTCAAGCTCCGCTCTATAGAAGGCATATGTAAATATTGATACAAGGTCTCTGGCCCCCAAATATAATGAAAATCTTCGGCTCTTATATATATAATATATGTCTTTTCAGACATCTTGGCCCGTTTACAATATTCTTCTTTTAATTTCTTGCATCATTTCAGTGATTACGAAGCACTGAGAATACCCAAAACTTAAAGTAGGAAAAATTAATTACATATTTAGAATTTAAACGGCCTCCACATAGGTAGAATTAATAAAAAAATTTAAGATGTATTCCATTAACTAGAATACTAAGGGCATTACCTTCTTTTTCTTCCAACTCAAAAGAGTTGAACTATTTGCACTAGGTAATTTTGAAAGGCCCTTCACAGAGGCTGTCAAACTTGCTATGTTGACCGGGCTTTGCTCTATGGTCATTGAACTTGAGCACCAAATCTCCACATTATAACCCTTGATTCGACGCCTTTTTTTCAAACCATTTCTTAACCTCCTACTGGTGGCTATTCATTGCCTCAAGGGCGTGCTCTCTTTTTTCTGTACCTCGAGTAACTTGGAAAACCTCACCTCCATTGCTTCTTTTTTTCAATTTCCAAATATTTAAGAAAATATAGGGTAGGAATTTTCATGGAAATAGGTAGAAATGCCTCCTTCCTATAAACCATCTCATAAGGAGATGTCTTTAGTATCTGCTTGGGCATGATTCGGTCTGCCCATAACGCTATCCATAGGTTCCTATGCCATAGATTCTAGGGTTCTGAGCCTATTTTCTTTATTAACCTAATGAGGTTTTTGTTAGTAGACTATGTGAGGCCATTCCCCTGGGGATAATAGTTAGAAGAGGTTTTCAAGAAAACCCCATATTTCAATGCGAACTAGCACATCTTTGAGCTGAGGAATGCTTTAACATTGTCAGAAATGATTTTTTTAGGCGGGCCAAATCTAGCTACCAACTCCTCTAGGAAATTAACAATCTCCACCTCTGTAGCATTTTTTAATGGCACTGCCTTTGCCCACCTGGTAAAGTAATCTGTAGTTGCAAATATCCAATTATGTCTAGCTAAGGAGAAATGGTTAATCATCCCAATGAAATCTAAGCCCCATTGAGTAAAATGTTCTTCTACTATTGTAGGCCTCAATGGCATGGCAACATTCTTTCTTCTCCCAACATGAAACTGACATTCCTTGCAAGACCTAATCAGTAAAAATGCATCGTTGAAGAGTGTTGGCCAAAAATAACCAGCACATATAACTTTAATTGCGGTGGTCCTTGCAGAAAAATGTCCTCCAGTCGGGCTATTGTGGTATTGATCTAATGTTTTCTTGGCTTGTTCCTCATTTACACACCTTAGTAGAACATCATTAAAATTTATTTTAAACAAGACACCCTTTAGGAGAAAATAATTACTATTTTGCAAATGATAGAAATTCCTTTTAAAGGAAGGAAGATTGATCAGATACCTTCCTATCTGCATGAAGACTATTCTATCTTCCAACTGGTCACCCTAGGAAGTTTCTTCATTCAAAAACACAGGTTCCGGAGCCTCAATCTCTGTTACTGTTTCACTATTTTCCGTGAGTTACTCACATAGTATTTTTCCTTTGACATTCTTGAGAGGTCTGACTTTAATATCATATTTCAAGATCTTTGTGATCCAATTAGCTCTCTTTTTTGTGATTTCTCCCTCCATGATATACTCTCGCACACTAGGGTGCGGTACACAAACAATCACCTTGTTATATGATATCAAATGTTGGAACTTCTTAAGCCCTTTGACAATGGCAAAGGCTTGCTTTTCTACAAATTTGTACTTTACTTCGTATTCTTTCAAAGTTCGTGAATAGAAAGCAATAGGGGACTCCCTTTTCTCTTCATCATTATTTTGCATAAGTATTGTGGAAATACTATTGCCACCACCAAAAACATACATAATAAAATCTTTTGATAGGTTAGGATTTACCAACATAGGAGTAGAAGAAATAACCTCCTTTTTAAGCTCAAAAGCTTTTTTGGCTTCCACCATCCATTTGAAAATCTAGTCCTTTTTTAGCATTAAGGTAATAGGCTGAACAATACCTACAAAATCTGCAATGAATCAGCTAATAAAGTTGACCTTACCCATGAAAGACTGCACACCCTTCTTTTTGATAGGTAACAGAAATTCCCGGGTCGCATCAACTCTTTTCGGATCAATGGCAGTGCCTTCCTAAGAGACAACATATCCCAATAGCTTCCCCTAGGGAACTCTAAACACACATTTCTTCGAGTTTAAAGAAATCCCAAATTCCTAACACTTCTGGAAGATAAGCTCCCAGTGATCAAAATGATCATCAACAGATTTTGAAAATACTATCAAATCATCCAGGTAGATGAGTATAATCTTATGGATCAGATCCTTAAAATAATTTTTCATGGCTCTCTGAAAAGTGGCTCCGACATTCGAGAGTCCAAAAGGTATCTTAGCATATGCATAATTCCCCCACTTTGTGGTGAACGTTGTCTTGTGTTGGTCCTCCTCTTTTACTCAAATCTGGTTGTATCCTAAAATTTTTTCCAACATTGAAAACATTTTGGAGCTAGCTAGAATTTGCAGAATTACCTCCATTGAAGGCAGGGGGTAATGATCTTTTAAGGATTCTCTATTCAAGTCCTGGAAGTCTATGCATAGGCATATGTCGCCATTTTTCTTTTAGACTGGCACCATGTTTGACACCCAAGTTTTGTGTTTGATCGGAAACACTATTCGGGATGCGATCAACTTATTTAACTCCTCTGACATGAGAGACTCTGTCTTTGGGTTCAAAGGGCTCTTGCTTTGATGAACTAGCTTCGCCCTCTCTGACAACTCAATTATATGTTCGATGATCCGAGGATCATATCCTTTAAGATCATCATATGAGCAGGCTACTACACTCAGGTACTCTTCACATAAATGTCTTAATTTGTCCTTATTCTTCTGAGAAACTTCTTTCCCAAACTTGAGCTTTTTGTCTTCCCCAATATGAAAATTGTTGAAATCACCCTTGTCAGCCATGAGCTTCCTTTTATCCCTCGTCACATCATTAGAATCAAACAGGCTCTCCCGAGTGACTAGCCCTCTCAGAAGCTTATTCGATTTCAACTAGATAATTTGATCCCCATAAGCCTCGGTGATCTTTGGTTGTAGTTGATTGGAAAATTCTCCAGATGATTGGAGTAATGATGCAATATGAGCATCGCTATCGAACACTTGCCAGTCTTGATTTTTATCTAGAACAACGGGTCTTACAATTACCCTTACCGCATGCTTATTTCTCAATAATTCGGAGGCCGGTTCAAACTAAGCCCCAATAGTTTCCATTTTGTCGGCTTCAGAATTCATCTCCCTTGGAATAGCCTGAATATTGAATGCCTCAAAGCTACCAATTAGATCCCAGACTCTATGTCGATAGGACCACATACAGATATTATTTGCAGCGAAAATTCCATGGATTTGGTTTACCACCAACTCCGAATCTCTGAACATGCTTATCTGCTTTGCACCCATTTGTTCTGCAAGGCTTAAACCATGGACAAGACCTTCATATTCTACTTCATTATTAAAGCACATGAACTAGAAGCGATACCACCTCAAGTTCTTTTCCTCAGAAGGGGATATCAAACAAAGTGCCACTCCAGCTCCTACTCTACATCTTGTGCTATCGAAGTAGAAAGTCCATATTCCTTAAGATTGCTCACCTTCAGGCTCCTTAGTAACTTTGGGCATAATCTACCCTTCTTCATGTATAACATAGGTTCCAAGGCAAGTTTCATGGTAATTCCCGAAAGGGTCTGTATCAATAAACTCTTTCAACAAATTTTCCTCGTCTTCTATCTGGGAGCTAGTAGCTATGTTGCTTCAAAGTTGAGCAGGGCCTCATCTGCAACATGTTCAGAATGCAAAATTTTTGACAATAGTTTCATCTTGGCTCCATGTTTGGTCCTCAAGATAAACAAATCCCAAATAGAGGACGAATATCAATGAGTACAGTATCCTAATTTATAGTGATACTAGGGTAGGCAAATGAGGACGAAATTTGCTATGAATTCCCAGGATAAACAAATCCCAAATAGAGGACGAATATCAATGAGTACAGTATCCTAATTTATAGTGATACTAGGGTAGGCAAACAAAGTCATAGGCAATCCCTTGATTATCCTGATGATATCAACCTTATTTCCATCTATCTGCATGACTCCTTTGTTCAAAGGCTCATATTTTAAGCCCAAAGCATCAACTACTTGCTTTGGCATGATAGTGTTGCTAGCACTAGAGTCGATCATACAATTATGTAACATCTTGTCACCAATAATAAGTGTTAGAAAGAAAGTCTTAGGTTTAGGCTTACTTTCTTTTTTGGCCTTGAGCCTCTCTTCTGGTTGAATTGTCAGCACTTTATCTAGGTCAGGCTTGGATACTTTCTCTTCGTTAGACTGAGTAGGTATCTTTACATCCTCCTCTCCTAACAAAGCCTTTTGTAATAATACCTTATGTTCTAGAATAGCTAGGACATCCCACAAAGAAGTGTTTGTAGATGACTTCTTTAGTTTTTCTATCACGTTGAACTGCGCTCTTGACTGGTGAGTCACATTTTCTTTCTCTTTAGGTTTTGCAGTTGACATTGGCTTCACATCCGATGCGTCTGGCTATTTGGTAATAGCAGGGGTGATTGATGGAGCCTTTTCCTTCAGAGGAAGTGGATTTGGAGAGCTAGGAATAGACGCCTTAGACTGTGGTGGGATGGGCAATAGGCCTGCCACTGGGCTAGGCGTCGGTTGCAATGAAGCATTGGTAGGGAAGGCTATGAACTCTCTAGTGAATCTACGCTTTGAACATGTTTTGTAGTCAGATTGCACCTGGGACATTTTATCTATAGGGATGTCATTCGGAAATGCCAACTCTTCTCCTTCCATCCAAGAAAAGAGAGCTTGGTCTAGAACAATGTTTGATTCCTGTTGAATAGACATCCCTTGCATTTGAGCAGCAAGGACAACATTGTCCATCTATTGGGAGGCGTATGATTGGTTGCTAGGATCAGATGTGCTGCCCTGGCTATGTTGGTCTGCAATCTTTTGTTGTAAAATTCCTCACGGATAATTTCTTGGCATGTGTGCATCATTGCAAGGAAAGCACCATGAATTCGCATCTTCAACTAACTTATTTTGCCCCGCGACTATCTCTTTATTTGAACTAAGATGAATGGTCTGCATCGGTAGGGTTACCTAAACCATTTGGTTACTTAGTTGAGCTGAGGTATTTCCACGTGACCTATTCTACCATTGATTTGATTGGTACAGAGCTTTTCCACCTTGGTAACTCTAGCAAGCTAGCTTCTAATAACTATATTGTTGTCACTTCATAGTATTTAACTCATTGGTCATGGATCACATCTATTCTCTCATCTCATTTATCTCGGCAACCAAGGGATTAGGCACAAGAGCTATCATCGGAGCTATGCTTGGATCACTTTTGGGATACATTTACATAGATTGGGGAGCAGCCGTAGGTGCACTAGCGGAAGGAACTCTGGCCTCTGCAGTGTTGCATTCAAGAAGCAATGGCATTATTGGTCTCGGTGCCAACTTTCCAGGCAATCAGGTTATTTTCCGTAGTGATGGCCAAGGCATAAGCATTCGGTAGAGTCTCTTCACCAAGAGCTTGTAACATCATGGAGATGTTAGCATTGATTGAATTTAGGTAGAACATGAATGCCATATCTGGAGGTGGTCGGATGCCAACAGGCACTCTCTACCAAGTCGAATGGAACCTCGCATTGAAATTGGGCAGAGCTTCATGAGGAGCTCACTTTAAATTTTCCAATTGATGGTACAACAATTATCTATAGCCAACATGTGAGAAACGTTCATAAAATAGAGTTCTGAGCTGGTCCCAAGTTGCAATAGTACTAGCCTCGAGAGTCTGGTACCAGTTTAGTGCCTTTCCTCGGAAGGAGGCGACCAACAGCCTAAGAGCTGCATTTTCATTTGATATGTTATGTACTAGACATATGTCTACTACTTCTTGCAGATGTTTCATTGGTTACTTTGGCTCATCCTCGGAATACTTAGGGATAGCTTTTAGAGTGGAAGGAGGGATGGGATCCCATACTGCAGGAGGCACAGGTGCAACTAAAGGACTGCCAGAATCCCAGGCTACATAATTTCTAGCAGCCATAGGTACAAGCGGAGTAGGTGACGGTGGAGATGGAGGAGATAGAGGAGGTGAAGGGCTACCTCGCCGACCTCTCATGTGAACAGAAACTAATGGTGGTAGGAGCTGACTAGGGACTCTTGCAGTTTGTGACCTAGTTATAGGTCGATGTCTCATACACACTTATAAAAATAGCCGAACGTGCTAGTTCGTGGTCCCACCAGGCATGCTAGAAAAAGAACTGTTGATGCAAAATTTTGCATGTAGCAGCAGTCTCATGGGAAACTTAACTATTGGGGGACGTGGTGCGCTAGCTAAGTGACCTCTGGGATTTTTACCGAAGCTAGCTCTTTGTTTAGTGGGGGGAGTAAAAGGTGAGAAATATAGCAAAAATATAAAATTTACACTACAAGCGATGCACCAAAGTCTTAAACAAATTTACTAGAGCACAGTGCAGAATGCAAAGGCCCGAACCACTAAAATGTTGTTCATCAAGCTAATTTTCTCAAAATCACTTAAAATGTAAGAGTACCCTCTCACTTGCATAACATAGTCTTAGCATAAATTTTAGCTAACATAGAAGAGTCGAAGAAAACATGATATGCATTTATTGAGTTATGAGGGATTATAGAAAGCTGAAGAACAGGCATTCATATAATAAAAGAAGATAACGACACAGACCAATAGTCTTACTAAATTCGTGAATAAACAAAAAGGCCAAATTTATTTGGCACAATCTAGGGTTTTAAAATTGAATAAAACTATTACAAAGGCCTTCTTCCCAGTGCTCAGGAGTTTTTGCAAACTTAACCAACAACCTCATAAAAAAGAAACATGACCAAATTTATAGGCCAGCCCACCACTTGAGAAAACACCAAGAGAAAAAGAACCGCGAGCAGAGACCAATGACCCAGATCACCTCGAGCCACCACAACGAACATCAATCGGCCAGGAGCATGCCAGCGAAGCCATGACATGGAATGAAAAACCACGCAGTAGCAGGTGAGAACACATGGCACCACATCAAGAAATGTGGTAGCAGGTGAGCACAAAAAGTGAAGCATCATTTCCAAGGTAGCTGGCATGGCAGCAATTGCCACATGTCGTTCAGACAGAGCTTGGAAAAAGTCTGAAGAAATGCCCAGTGAAAAGCTCCGAGAGGGAGCCACATGGAGTGCTTTGAGCAAAAGAAAACACAAGGCGGGCCCAGCTTGGAAAGCAGCTAGAGAAAGCCACATGGCACGCAGATGGATACCGAAAAAAAGTGAAGCGATACAAAAGTAGAAATCTTCACGAGGCAGCCATGTGGAGAATGCCGAGAGCAGTGAGCATTTGTAAAGGTAAGGTGTAGCCACAAGGAAAAAATAAAATGGCAAAGGCTTGGTAGTTTTTGTTGAATGATCCTACTATTTTATGCTCCCTTCATTGTTTCAAATGAGAAAATGCTTGTCAGTGACACATTATAACTACAATCCATTTTTCAAAGTTGTATTATAGATTTCAAAAATGGTAATTTGCATTGGATGCACTGTTCTTCACCTAAAATTTGTGCACATATAATGAGTTGGGCTCAACCCTCATGGGAGCCTCATTTTACCCCTCATTTGATCTGACAAAAATAAAGACATGATTATACCTGTAGTTGCACATGAAGCAAACAAATTAGAAATAATATGCCTACTTTAAGTGTGTATAATAGTCTTCTATTGGCTTTCTATGGACACTTAGGATAGGCATTACATTTCATGTATACAAAAAATAGCATATGCATGCATGGGTAGATGCGCATGTTTAGAATGCAACCTTTCATTGTGTAGAACCTAATGTTCTAACTCATTCCTTTACCAATTGCAGGTAACTAGACACAAGGCAACCTAAGGACTAGGGAGCAAGACAAAGCCATTAGACACCGGACACCTTTGCAAAATCAATCATTCAAGCAATGACAGGTTACCTTCTTTACATGTTCATTTTCTTAGATTTACTCATTCATGCATGGTTTAATTCCTATTTGTATCAAATAAGTAAGTCATTCTCATGGCTTGATGTGTGAGACACATGTTTACGATTACATTCAATAAGATTACTTTTCATCAAAATATTTTTAAAAATATTTTACACGTCATTCATTCGTATGAATAAGATAACTCTATATTTCTCGTAACCTTGTAATCCTATAAATCTATTTCATTTGCATAATTGAATGTAGCATAGAAGGTTTTAATAGAAATGTACCAGTAATCTTGAAACATAGATGGCTCTTCCTGATTGAGCCTGTAGGTGAAAATTTGGTAACATTTTGGTGAAATTTGCTAGATGTTTGCCTACTAAACATCAAAGACCAGTTACCTAGACTCTTCCATTAGGCATGGAGTCATTAGAAGACTCAAAAACAGGCCAAGAGAAAACTTGCACATGGCTATAACTCATTTGTAATTTGGTAGAATAGATCAGACAACTTGGAAACCTACAAAAATAGGAAAAATATGGAAAATAACCTATCTAACTGTGTTGGAGCAACACTTAGGGAAATAGAAAAGAAGCTAAACTAAAATGCAGATGCAATTATTGAAAACATAAAAAACCTATCCTAAGATGCACAAATGCATATTATACCCAAAACAACATTTGAGGTAAATCCCATTAATTGGGATTGGTAAAACTTCACCATCCATTGTTGATATTTCAAAAGCATTGTGCTCCTTGCACCCAACAATAACATAAGGGTCAGTCCAAAAGTTATTAAACTTCGAATGCTTACCTGGCCTAGTCTTCAACACATCCCACTTAAGAACAACATCGTCCTCTCTGAAAACTTTGGGTGTAGCTCTCTTGTCAAAGACCTTCTTTTTTGGAGCTGATGATACTCCATAGATTTCATTGCTTTGTCTCTAACTTCTTCAAGCTCCATAAGATGAGCATATCTCACTATCAAAGGCTTGTTATCTTCAAACATCTCTAACTGGTGTATGATGTCAAGAGTTGGAAGCTCCACAGATAGAGGTAATCTTGCCTCTTTACCATAAACCAACATATTTGGTGAGTTACCAATGGACCTTTTAGGGGTCACTCTGTCTGCCCAAAGTGCATACTTCATATTTGTGTGCCAAGTTCTTTGATTATCCTCCAGGGTTCTCTTGATGATTATGATAGGATTCTTATTTGTACTTCTAGCCAAACCATTACCCCAAGAGTAATAATTTGAATATGTATTCAAATTAATTCCATGTTTAACGGCCCAATCTGTAATTCATAATCCCAGAAATTCTAGAGTGTTATCAAATATAATAGAATCAAGAACCACAATCCTAGTTACCATGTCATCATAGAAGTTCAATACAAAAGATTCATTAGCTTCTTTCAAAGCTACTGCTTTTGTCCACCTTGTAAAATATTTTGTGGCGGTAAGTATCCACCTATGACCAGCACTAGAAGGTGGGTTTATAGATCCAATAAAATCAATTCCCCATCTTATGAAGGGTTGTTCAACTTGAATCGGCTGCAGAGGCATGGCTAGCAGCTTTTCCTTCCCTGCAAATAAAGCACATTTAATATACTTCCTCACCCAAGCATGAGCATCTTTGAATAAGTTGGGCCAGTAATAGCCAGTTCTCATTATTTTCCAAGCAATTGTCCTAGGAGGAAAATGACCTCCTAGAGCTCCATCATGACACTCATGAAGCATTCTTTCTGTTTGATCAGTGTTGACACATCTCAACAGTACACCGTTAAGATCCTTTCTAAAAAGAAAATTGTCCACCAACACATATGGAATAGACTGCAATCTAAATTATCTTTGTTTGGTTCTATCTAAACTTGGTGGACACTCACCAGTTCATAAAAAATGGGTCATGTCTTGAACCCAACCTGCACCTAACACAGGTGTATCATTCTAAGCATTCAGAAGATCATCGGTATTAGCTAAGACAAAAAAATTTCCTAATTCCTTTTCACTGCTAAAGCCTACAACAATTTGCTCACAAATCCCTTTCCCTCTGACAAGTTTCATGATTTTGATGTCGACATCAAACTCCATAACTTTTGTGATCCAACCTACCCTTTTCTCACTCACATCCTTACTTAATAGAAATTCTTTCACAGTAGGGTGGTCAACTAAAAGATGAATCTTACTATTTGAAACTAAAGGCTTAAATTTCTTCAAACTTCTAATCACAACAAGAACATGTTTTTCCACAAAAGAGTACCTTTGTTCATAATCAGCAAGACCTTGACTGAAAAAGGCTATTGGCTGCTCCAAATTATCATTATTTTTCTAAACCAGCATAGCAGAAATATAACTAATTCTACCAAAAGCATATAGAGTAAAATCTTTAGAAAAATCTAGATTTACCAGCATTGGGGTTGATGCTGAAGCTTCCTTGATCGCTTCAAAGTTGTTTTTCTCTTCTCTAGTCCAACTGAAAACCGAATTTTTCTTAAGCATGGCAGCCAAAGCAAAAAAATTGCAACATCAGGAATAAACCTCCTTAAAAATTTAAGTGTGCCTAAAACGCTTTGTAAACCCTTCTTGTGATTGGGAAATGGCAGTTTAAGTATGGCTTGGACCCTCTCAGGATCAATAGTGACTCCCTGTTTTGACACTAAGTGTCCCAAAAACTTACCTTCATGAACTAAAAAGATACTCTTCTTTGGATTCAGGGATATTCCAAACTCCCTACATTTCTCAAAAACCTATTTTAGATGTGACAGATGTTCCTCAACATTCTTTGAGAATATTGTAACATCATCTAGATATATCAACACAATTTTGTTAATTTGATTTTGAAATTCCATATCCATGGATCGTTGAAATGTGGCACAAGCATTAGATAAGACAAAAGGCATTCTTTTGTAAGTCATAGTGCCCCACTTTGTTATACATGTAGTTTTGAACTAGTCCTCTTCCCTGACCAACACCTAGTTGTAACCAGAATAGCCATCCAATAGAGAGAACCTTTCAAAACCAACAACCACTTGCAGAATCTATTCCATCGAGGGCAAAGGGAAATGATCTTTTAGAGATGCTCTATTAAGATACCTAAAGTCAACGCAGAGCCTAATCTCTCTGTTTTTCTTCCTAATCGGTACAAGGTTAGAAACCCATGAAGTATGTTTGATAGGAAAGATAATACCCCCTCACCCAATTTGGTCATTTCTTTAATCATTAAAGGTTCTAACTTAGGGTTCAAAGTTCTATTTTTTTCCTAGTAGGCTTGGCTCCGGGTTCTAGCTCAATTGTGTGTTGGGAAATGTGGGGATCAAACCCCTTTAAATCTAAATATTCCCAAGAAAAAACATCATGAAACTCCTAAGATAACACAATAAAAGCTTGTTTATCATCAGGTGAGCATATCTTGCCTATTTTAAGGAGCTTACCTTTAAAAATTTCTAGTTCTTCATAATGTTCTTCTTTGATTTGCAAACCAGATTTACCATTATTAAGTTGATCATCAGTGCTGAAAATGGACTCCAAAGTAACAAGTCCCTTTGGCAGTTTATTCGTCTTCAGCTGTATGACTTGCTCATCATACTGCTTCTTAAGTTTCTCTTGATTCACTATAGAAAATTGATCTTCCTCCAGCAGAAATGATAGAATTTCTTCATCACTGTCAAACACCTACCAGTGAATGTTGTTATCAGGAATCGATGGCCTGACAACAACCTTTACATATTTCTATATTGTTTCCTTCTCGATATCATTAGGGATATCAAACTATGCTCCAACAGCTGCAAGCTGATTTGCATGTTTATTTAAACTTTTGGGAACATAAGACAAGTTGAAAGCACTAAATTCTTCGATTGAGTCCCACACTTTGTTTATATAGGACTTCAAAGCATCATTTTTTGCAACACTTAGGCCTCTAACCTGATTTACTATTGATTCACTATCTCCATAAACATTGAGACATTCACTCCTCTTTTCCTTTCCCATTCCAGACCTTGGATAAGCCCTTCATATTCAATAGTATTATTGGAACAGGAAAAAAAAATGGAAAGCAGAAAAATACTTGTTGCCTTGTGGGGACATGAGCATTGCACCTCCTCTAGCACCATTCTTCCTTCTGGAACCATCAAAAAACATCTCCCATAACTCCTCCTCTTGCAATTGCAAAGAATCTGCACTTTTTTCCAAGTTAGGCATCTCTACATCAGGTTCATGAAGCACATAATTACCCATACCAACATCCAAGATGTGACTGTCAAGGTTATCCACCACGTTCTCTGCTGCCCACTCATGCAAAAGTGACTTAGGAATGCTTTCAGCCTGAAGCTCTTGAGCAGTAGCAAGTTTTTTGTCAGTAAAAATGACATAATTTTTATATGCAGTAGTACGAACAATGTTGATCACGCTTGGGCTATAAGGCTCTATGTGATCTGATAGTAACCTTGGTCCCATATCTCGTCCTAAAAATAAAATGGGATAAATCTGATGACAAATAACCCTCAATCTTAGCTGTAAAATCCCTAGATAGACATAATGCAAAAAATGGAGGCAAGTCTATGACAAAAACATCATGTGGTATGAAAAAATTGGGACAAGCCTACAAGGTCAAACTCAAATATTTGATGATACCTACAGTATTGACAGTTGATCTGTCTAACTGAAGCACCCCCTTTTCTAAAGGTTGATAAGTTAGTCCTAACTGATCTGCAATCTTCTTGGGCATGACTGAGCTACTAGCACCGTTATCAACCATACAATTATGAACCAGCTTGTCCCCTACTATTAAGGAAACGTAAAAAGGAGGAGGCTTAACATCCTTACCTTGTTGTTTGATGGGTTGTTGGTTTTTTTCTTGGGGAGTATTTGTTAGGACAGTACTAACTTGACCTATTGTTGTCTTGTCAGTCACTTTCAAATTCAAAAGAGTTGACTGTAACATATCTTTCTGACTTGGGATAGCTAAAGAATCCCACATGGACATTGATACGTTCATTTTTTTCATATTTTCAATTATATTGAAAGGCATAGCTGAACCTACCCAATGATGAACCTTCAAGCTAGTAGAATCAGCTTGCAAATGTGGTTTCTCCTTAGCAGCTCCTTGTGCAACATGAGACACTTGTGATGTGGATGATTCAACAACAACAACCTTCCCTTTATCGGTTTTCTACTCAAGATCAAGAGCTCTTTTCTTTGCTCTTGTATTTTTTGATATAGGTTCATCTGCATTAATACCACATAACTCTTCTCCTTGAAAGTTCAACAAAGTAGCATCACTTGTAGGCTTCTCTTGATGTTGTGGAGTTGCATCATTTGATATGTTTTGTTGTGATACCATGACACTCTGCACCATTAGAACTTGATTTATGAGTCCATTGGAGGAGGTAGCTTGATTGTGAGGTTGGTTGAATGGATAGAACCACTCATAATCAACAACAAGATTATTTTGAATAGGGACAAGATCCCTAGCTGCACTAATAGGTACTAGATTATAAGCCTGGAAAGGTCTCGTGTTCACATTATGCCTTGGACCTTGATAGCTACCCTAGTACTATTGCCTATTGCCTTGAAAATGTTGTTGTTGGCCTTGAAAAGGTTGATTTCCTCCTTGATTCTGTTGTTGGTATGGTGGTCTATAGAACTGCTAATTCTCCAAGTTAACTAATTTGCTCCCAAATGTTTGTAAAATGCTCTCAATCTTTTATTGACTTTATTTAATTTCCTACAACCCCAATGATTGACTTAGGACTGTAGCCTCTTGTCCACCAGTAGTTGATAACACTAGAATAGCAGGTAATGGGGCAAAAGGTGGTATCTAAAGTGGCATATTTGACTGTATTTCTATAAAAATAGGCATTGGTGGCCTAGGAGCAATCTTTCATGCCTGAATTAAACAATTTTCTGCTCTAATTGTTGTTTCAAATGCATCAGGTAAGCACACTCCTCCCATAGACTGTGTCATTACAGAAATATCATTGTTAATAGCTTTCAAAAATTACAAACATGCATATTTAGGAGGTGGCCTTATTTTTGTAGGGATTATATCCCAGGTCCTCTTAAATCTGAATTTAAAATCATTCATGTGCTCTTGAGGAGCTCTTTTTATAGTAGTCAGTTGCTCCAATAGGGATAAATTATCTGATCTGTCCTGAAATTGTTTATGTAGTTTATCCCCTAACTCATCCCACGTGGCAATGGTCCCAACTCCAAGACTTCTAAACCACTACAATGCTCTCCCTTTAAAATATGTTGCAAGTAACCTTACAGCTACATCTTCTTGTGTGATATGATGAACACCACATAAAGAGGCAACATCTCGTATATGCTCAATGGGAGTTATTTGATCTTCGTCAGTGAAGATTGGAAAACTTTTAAGAGTTTCCATCGGTATAGCATTATGCTATATGATAATTAATGGATTGCCTCCATTAAATGGCACAAATGGTTGATTTCTTGCAGCCATTTGAGGTGACTGTGATGGATTGACTTGAAGTTGAATAATAGGAATAAAGCTTGTAGTAGAAAAAGTTTCTTCTGGACTGCCTGAGGGTAAATTTGTTGTTCTAAAATTTGGTGAAGCAGAGAGAGCTTCACTTTCCTTCTTAGATGGTCTTCCTCTCCTCTTTGGTGGATAAAATAATGATTCAAGCCTAACACTAGGTGGTGTAAACTAAATTCTCTTTGAGGGGGGTGTCCTTTTCACTGCTCTAATTTTCCTTCTCAGTGGAGATAGCTACAAATACTCAAAACCTCTGGAACCTCTCATTTGTATCCTTTTCATAAGCTATCACAGCACTAACCCTGCTATCTTCCACTTCACTGAGTCACCAAATATGCTTGTAAACCTCTTGAAAGGCCTGAAAATTTACTGGTTGCACATCAAAACTAGTAAACAAAATTGAAAAAACTCCACTATCTAAGTCAATAGTCCCATCGAGTGTGCCAAAAATTATTGTCTCGTAAAGTTGCACCCTAGTTAAGTTCTAAAACTTAACACTTTGGAGGAACATGGGATCATTTCAAGGCTGTGGGTCACTTGAAGTTTGAAATGAATCTCCGAATAGGCCGGCTTCCTAACTGGTAATACCCTTTACACTACTATTTTTTGTAAGGAAAAGGAGAAGGATAACATAAAAAAATAAAACTGGAAAAGAAACATGAAGTGATACACCAGACTGAAGATGAGATAATGAAACTTAGAAAAACTAACACTTGGTTTAACTGATTACAAACAGGTATGCACAATTCTCTTCTATATGTTCTTGCATAAATATTTCATTTGAAAAGGTATGAATGCAAAAAATTATACAAGGGAAGGTATACTTCACAATGAGCAAGTGAATGCAAAAGATACTCAATTAATGACCTGCATGAACATATTATTTGCAAAAAAGGTAAAACATGAGACAAAAACCAGGACGGAGTGATGACACTTCCAGTGATGGCTTCATCAAATCACTTTATATACACTGAACTACAAAGAGACAAAAGGCAAGTATTCATTACCAATAGAAACCAAGGGAAAAATATGTATTCAGTACCTCCATAGTTACAAAAATGGCCAACACTACATATGTACTGTCAAAAATCACTAACACCTGAATCAGCCTAATCTAAATTATACAAAAATGAGTTACAAAGGTGATTAAGTAAGCAAACTTTAAGTTGTTCCACCAAAATAAGTTCTAGAAACCTCATTTTTGTAACTCCCAAAAAAAAAAAAATATAGGACCTAAATCCTCTCCAAAAGAACCCCCCCCCATTGAAAAATTCATGCAAGACCATGTCAAATATGAAGACAACTCAAAATGATTCCAAAATACCCTCCAAAACTCATAAAATCTCCAAAAAAGTTCTTGTTTCTTTGGCACATGTTTGCCAACTGATTCCAACCTCACCATAAAGATCAAAAAGGAGTGTGTGACATATTTTGCATGAGAACATATACATGATCTTAATGGTTTATAAAATTACCATAAAAAATCATATATTTTACTCCAATGCAAAAAAAAAAGAAATGAAATGGTCAAATTGACCATACATTTGCAAAGAGAAATTACGTAAGTCATGAGACTTAAACTTCATGAAACAACCTAAGGGGATGTAGCATTCATTACAAAGCACATTAAAATGAAAAGGTTCATAAACAACACAAAGGCATTAAAAATGCCTAAGGCATGAACATCTCCTTGCACTCACAGGGAATATTTTACTTGGCACTTGTTTTTGATAAAATAATGGAAAAAATGTCATGTTTACTCATCTGCATATTAGGGTTAGGAAAACCCTAAACAAGGAAAAGGGAAAACCATTCTTTTCATTTTACTTTATTCATTTTCTAAAGACTTTAGTTTGCTTGCTCAAACCGCACCGCCATAGGGTTTGCACAATGATCTTCAATGGCAGATTATGAAGCCTCAGAGGCACTTACTCAATAGATTTGTGCACAATATGAAGATAAATGCCAGGTAAAACATCTAAATTCGTTGTTTTTCCCATTCTTGAAAGTAAAATCTCAAAACTCGACACAAATAACTTTATTTTTGTATATCCTATGAGGTCAGCCCCTGTGTATTCTTCATCATTCTTCTGTTGTGAATAATCATGCTTTACTTTGGAGAAATTAAACATTCTCCCCTTCTCTTTCCTTTTGTTTTTCGATGGCCGACCTCCTGCATATTCACGTTGGATACCGCATCCCTTAATGGCCATGGGTATATCTCCTTTCATAACCTCTCGAGGGTAGACTCCTCCTTAAAAACATAAGTTCATTTTCCTCCTAAGCTGCAATTCCATGTCCACCATGGATTCCAAAAAGGAAACATGATTTTTTTGGTAGCATTGCTCTTGGATCCTCTGGAAGTTCTTCATAAGAAGGGGTTTGCTTTTCTTTCCTTTTTTGAGAGTTGTCTCTTGAGTCATTGCTTTTTAGTGTATAATTTTTGTGATTTGACTCCATGACATGACCACTCATGGTCGTGACTATTGTGGTTGTATTTGTAGATGATGAATATATCACTCTTCTATATCAGACACCAAAAAACACCACCACTTACTTTTCCTATCGGTGCTTCTTGAGTACCATTGTTTTCTTATCAGTTGGCCCTCTTACCATGACCTTTCAAAGTGGCTATCATGTTTGACTCTAGTTTGATTCTTACTTCTTTTGTTCCAATCACCAGGCAACAACTTCCATTATCCTTCTTTGTAGTGCACAATATCTCCTCCTTTCCAGAATATGCCTTTGTAAGGCCTCCAGATTCGTATTGTCTTATTATCTTTCACAACCTCACCAACAAATGTCAAAGTAGTGCCTATGGGAAGAAAATTTTCAACCCACTTCATAACAAGCAGCTTAAGGCCTTGCAAATAGTCTAGTGTTCCACGTACAAATGAGCAACCATATTTTTCAAAACTTCACCTGCTACAGTCAATTCTAAGCCTGATGCACCATGAGTACTAACAACATATACATGGCCTATTCCATCCTCCAACAAAATTTTTGGACACTGAACTCAAACTACTCTATTGTAATATGCTTGAAATCATAATTAAATAGACCATTGACCAATTATCAAGTAGATGAGAACAACAAAATCTACCAGATACCATGGGACCTCTTTTCTTTTTGAAATCATCACAGCACAGTCTAGAATCCATGAACCAACATCATTGTTCTTTAAGAAATTTTGTTCAACCATCTCCTCTGAAATAACACCTCAGCTGCAGCATAATGCTTACTCAAATGAGGCCACATTTTGGCTTGACATTCATTCTTCATTGTATACATGCACAATCTAGACCATATATTTATGTTAATAAGATGACTGCCATTTCATTCCTTCTCTTGCCATGACTGTCACCAATTACATAGCCTACCCCTTAATACCCTTTTGCAATGAAATGTTGAAATGTTTCCCAGTCTCATTATTGTTATGGTAGCTTTGAATGATCTTACTATTTTATGCTCCCTTCATTGTTTCAAATGAGCAAATACTTTTCAGTGACACATTATAATTGCAATCTACTTTTCAAAATTGTATTATAGATTTCAAACATGGTAATCTACATTGGATGCACTGTTCTTCACCTAAACGTTGTGCACATATAATGAGTTGGGCTCAACCCTCGTGGGAGCCTCATTTTACCCCACTAATTTTATCTAAAAAAAATAAAGACATGATTATACCTATACCTTCACATGAAGCAAACAAATTAGAAATAAGATGCCTACTTTAAGTGTGTATAATAGTCTTCTATTGGCTTCCTATGGACACTTAGGATAGGAATTGCATTTGATGTATATATAAATTAGCATATGCATGCATGGGTAGATTTGCATATTCATAATGCAACCTTTCATTGCTTAGAACCTAATTTTCTAACTCATTCCTGTACCCATTGCAGGTAACCAGACACAAGGCAACCTAAGCACCATGGAGCAAGACAAAGCCATCAGACACTAAACACCTTTGCAAAACAAGTCATTCAGGCAATGACTAGCTACCTTCTTTACATGTTCATTTTCTTAAATTTGCTCATTCGTGCATGGTTTAATTCCTATCTATATTAAATGAGTAAGTCAGTCTCACGGCTTGATGTGTGAGACACATGTTTACGATTACATTCATTAAGATTACTTTTATTCAAAATATTATAAAATATATTTTACGCTTCATTCATTTTTATGAATAAGATAACTTTATGTTTCTTGTAACCTTGTAATCCTATAAATATATTTCATTTGCATAATTCAATGTAGCATAGAAGGTTTTAACAAAAATGTACCACTAATCTTGAAACATAGATGGCTCTTCCTGATTGAGCCCGTAGGTGAAAATCTGGTAACAACAACTTAATCAAATATTTTAATTTCTCCCATGGAATATTCAAATAGATGTAATAGAAATTGAAGGGTCACAACCCTTGGTATTTACTATATAAATGTATTGGAAAATCAGTTAACAAGGGAGGAAGAACAGGTGGTAGTTATATTTCTCCATAAATAGAATCAATGGAGATAAATGTTTCTAATTGGTGATTTTCTTTCTAGTGTTCAATTGTTGTGATGTATAAAATTCATATTATTTATTTTGGTTGTCTCCAGCTTGAGGTCTCTTAATCATTTAAACCAGCATATCAAGTATATCTTTGATTTATCAAAATGCACTCTCATTTTGTGTGATTTAATTAACTGGTGTCTGCAAGTCAGAATTAAAATCTTTTAATAAGTCACAATGATTTAAGGATTTATTTTGGATTGTTGAAGTACAACCTGATAGAGAAACATCCCAACATAATTTATGCAAGTCATAAATTTACTGAGGTTGTATGCCAGTCATAGAATTTTCAAAGTGCCTAACAACTAGAGTTAAGCCAAAGAAGGAAACACACATAATTCATGAATTTTGACTCCATCGCCCATGTAGATAGAAGGCACTGATCTACCTCAATGTAGAGATAAGATTTCATATCAAACAACTTTTTCAAATCCTTTCTTTTGTACAGTAGGAGTAGGAGTAGTTGTAGTGATTTTCATCTATTCACTTCCATTTACCATTGTGGATAGATTGCTCAATCAAAAAGCACATTTCAATATGCATCATTCACATAGGTTCACCCCACCTTGGTCTAGCAGAACCTAAAGAGAAGAAGGTTCAATTGCATCAATTGGCCTTGTACGTTGGCCAAAAGTGTTGTGAGAGCTTGGCAACCTCTCGTGGTTCAAACCTATGTTTTTGAGACCCAACAGAATTGTTGGGTTTAACAAAACCCATTTGCTCTTTTCTTTAATGAACACATTGTGGGAAAAAAAAAACTCTGATAATAGCTATTCTCCCTACAAGATGGTAGCATTCTAAGTCATAATAAGATAGCATGCCTTATCCAAACAATGGAATGATTATGACATATTAGATATGAGAAGCAGATATATGAACACTTTGACCCATTTCTTTTTTTAGTACGCCCATGTGGCCCCATATGTTGTGAGTTTTAAAAAATTATGAACAAAAAAATATTGTCAAAACTATCATCTTTTCATCAATGCTCAATCGACATTTGTCATGCAAAGAAAATTTTTTTTGGTAAGGAAAGTGGCAGCTCACATACCATGTTGTAGATATTTGGAAGAGATGGACATGAGGTATGTATGCAACCCTTCATGCTATTTTCCTTTGTGTTATTTTTTCAGGGTTTTTTAAATTCTCCATTTTTATTTTAACCCCATCTTTTTGTAGGCAATATGAGAATTTAGCACCAATTAATGAAATTGATACATTAGAGTTTTGTTTTCTATGGTAGAATGTGAAAATTCAGCCTCTGAAAGAGCTTCCTTTATAGTTTATAATATCATTTTCTTTGTTTATGGTTGTGTTGAAATTTCTTTAATTTATTATTATTCATAGTTTCCCCTTTGTTCTGTTTTGGTTACAAAATTACTCCATATGGATTTATAACATGGACTATAACTCAATCCTACACTATATCATGGTGAAGGTGTGTCCATTTTATTCTTTATTTTGTAAAGGGGTATTGACATTTTTAACAAATTTTAATTGACCTAAGCTTATTGTTAACTTAGATTTCCCAAATTTTCTTAGCAAATTATTCTTACAAAATTTTGACTGTGTTGCAAAAATTTATAAGAGAAAATGTAGGTATTTCATCCCACTTAGGTTTATTTGCAAGGTTTTTATAAATTTCTATTTTTATCACATTGAAGGGATTTCTTGACCAATCATTTCTATTTTTTCTAGAGGCATATTCTGGTTTGTTTCTATGGGTTTCCAATCCTGTGTTTAGTAGGTATGCATATCTACCAAAAATGATAGCTAATTTTCCATTCTTCTTTGAAATTGTGAAGAGGGTAAATAAAGGGGTTTTGAAAAAGGTTTTTTTTTCAATAGATTTTCTACAACTCTTCGAAAACCCCATTTTTTATGCTTATTTCTATATTATAATTTCATTTTCTATAGTGCTATTATTGTTATGTTTTTTCTTTCATGATGTCTAGTATGGTGATTTATATTAGGAAAATAGTGTCTCAACCTTGCAATTACATGAGGTTATTATTTATAGTAAGTTTGTATTTGGGCATGGATTGGTGTTAGTTTTTTCCCAAATCTTTAGAATGGATAAATAAGCATGCATGTAAAGTTTTTTTGCAAAATCATGCTTGGATTTGAAGATATTAAAGTTTTCATTTTTGAAAGTTTCATAGTGTAGTTTTAAGGCCTTAGAGGTATTTCTTGGGCCCAAAATTTATCGTAACCAGCAAAGCAAGTTAGAACTTGATAGATAAATTCATGGTATTTTTGTTGGTGTAAATGATTCATCAATTGGAAACCCAAATCAAAACTTACGACCTCTAGAAGTCGGGTTTCCTAAAAAAGGGAGATATAAAAACACATTGAACACATAAATGAGCTATAAAGGGGGAGTTACACATGGTGGTGTGTTTTGTGACACATCATTGGTATATGTTATTAGAGATAAGGATGGGCACAAATTTTTAGGTAATTTTAGCTCATAATTTTTTAATACCATTTGATGGTTTCATGTATTGTTTGTCCTATATATTAGGTGCATGAAATGGAGGATGGATGTAAGATTATTGTAGCTATTAAGTTTCCTTTGGATCTTTGGTTGGTGATACTATTGTAAGAAATATTTCTCTACAAGTATATTGTAATCTTTTTTATTTTTGAATAATATACTAGATGGCTTTTGGAGTGTGGGGTTTTTCACCCGAAAGGGTTTTCCCCAAATAAATTAGTGTGTTGTGGCATTAATTTATTTTTATGTTTATTTCTATTTAAGTTATTATAATTTTTCATATCTAAAAACATTATTCTTAACCCTCATCTCAATATTAGTGTAGGAATTTTTTCCTCTACTTTATCTTATGATTTCTATGTTATGATGCCTTAGGCATGCCTTTTTCTATGGAGATTAGCCACTTACATACCAAGCACAATTTTTTATAGATTTGTATAGAAAAATATTAGTTGCAAAACATAGTATGTCTACACAACAACATTTTTGTACACAAATTTATGAATCCAAATGGTCATTTGTATGTTATTATGTATTAGCCTTTGTGTTTTGTATCTTATGTTATACTAACTAATCACAATAACAATAGTCATGTTCTCTATTATCAATAATTTCAAACCTAATTATACCAAGTATCTTCATAAATGTATATGGATACATTAAATTTTTAAATAATTATTATTATTATTATCATTTCCCCTTTGAAAAAATATAACATATAGCACCTACAAATATTAACAACTACAACCACCAGTCAAGATGTATAACAAATTTATTAAATTTGTAGAGAAGAATGACAAAAAATTGAAAATCAATTGCATTCCTTGCTAAGATTAGGGATTTATATTCCCATTTGGCTAAGAGACCAACCCATTTCTTACACATGCTAAATTAAAAATTAATTAGATTCACTAATATAAGAATCTCATTTACAAATAAATCAAAACATTAATATGCAAATTAATTTGGAAATTAAACTATTAATAACACTAGTAATTCAAGATATGAGAGATATAATCGCCTATATTTATTGTAACTCCTCGATGTCTCATCAATCCTCCTTCAATTTCATCCCTACCTTAATTATTTAATTCAATTTCCTCTTTTATATCAAAAACTTGTAAGGAATACAAGTGTTATTGATAGTTTAAATTGGAAATTAAACACATTTGTTGCTACAAACAATTCATTTTTCTAAATTCAGTAATATTCAAAATTATGTTTTAGCTTCTCAAAAATTTCAACTTGTATAGATCATAAATAAACATCTTGAATTGCAAAAATAAAATTTAATTTCCAAATTAACCTATCACTAAAACTATTAATAAATATCACCAACAATATCTATCAATTTTCTATTTTTGTTGGAACTATGAAGAAATGGAGGTTCATTCTAATTTATCAAATTCAAATCTCTTGACAAGTGAATTGTAAGATATATTTCAAATTTTAGTAAAGATAATAACATGTTGGAAACAAATTATGTATTTCAAACTGTAATTTTCTACACTAACCAAATCAAAAGACACCAAATCAAATATAATAATCTTCATGCAACCATACAAGACACTTAACCTTAACATGTTATAAATTTATGATTATGCAATGAAATTAGGTACAAAGAACAATATATAAAAAAATCCAAAAATAAATCACATCATCACAATATTACCAACATATCTAAGAACAAAAAAGGGTTCACAATTTCTAGGTTAAAAATACACATTATATTTTTCAACCTACAACTTCAATGTGTAGTTTGAAATACTTCTTAAGAAACATGAACTAAACTTGTGCATGTTGAACAACACAATGTTTAGTTCAACCTACAACTTCATATTTAGAAAAAAATTCTATCACAATCCTACAACAACATAAAATCAAGAATACAATTTTGTTGGGGTGCAAATACATCTATTATGCAAAGACCAAGTTTGTGAAATCCAACCATTCGTTTGAGATAACCTCAAATCAATAAAAAAAAATACATCTTAGGAATCATGAACAAAGCTTGTGCAAGTTGAACAACATAATATGTAGTTCAATTAGTAACTTCATATATATAATGAAGTCCTATCACAACTTTACAACAACATAAAATCAACAATACACTTTAGTTGGAGTGTAATTATGTTTATTTTATAAAGAAAAAGGTTGTGAAATTCAACCATTCCTTTGAGATAACCTAAACTTAGAAGAAAAAATACATCTTAGGAACCATGAACTAAATTTTTGCAGGTTGAACAACACAATAAGTAGTTGAACTTGCAACATTAGTTTAAAATGAAGAATGTTCTATTAATTGAAAAGTGGATTGTTAATTGAACCAAATTTATTTAAAAACCTAAAATATTGTATTAATTGGTAATCATCTTGTTAATTGAACCAAATATATTTAAAAACCCAAAATGTTATGTTAACTAGGAAGCAACCTATTAATTAAACCAAATTTATTTTAAAACCTCAAACAGTTGTAAGAAACAAAAAAAGGAATTCATTCACCTTATTAATCATTGGTCATTTATATGAAATTATTTATTATATCCTCACTTACAACTCCTCCCTACTCAATTGCATCAACTACAACCCTCCCTTTTAGCACCAGAAAGAAAAAAAATGACAAAGAAAAAGGGAAAAAATAAAATACGACAAAGAAAAATAACTACTCAAAGACTTACCATAGTTGACTATATAGAACAAAATCCATTATTCCATTTGCACATTCATCACAAGAAAGAGAAATTAGTTGTGAAACCCAATGTTTGATGTGAAGAAAACATATCCATCAAGACATAGTTGCAACTATAACATGGTAATAGATTGAGATGAACTTGAAATAACAATATTTAAAGATAAAAGATAAGGAGATGTAGTCTAGATTGTTGCTCAAGGATTTGGAATTAAAATAATGAGGATGATTATGTTGCATACTATTTGTTAAGCTATGAATTATTTGGGATAGATATAATTAAGGTCGACATGCTTAAGATATCATCTTACCATGCTACCCATGCCCATATATTTCCCATATTTGTGTACAAAATCATAAATTAAAAAACACATTGTTATAAAACAAAAAAATTGTACAAAAAATTATGAACCCTAATATCTGATGTGAAAAAATCTCCATCAAGACATACTTATAACTATAACATGGTAATTGATTAAGATGTTAAAACACAACCTTTAAAGATAAATATATATAGAGGTGTAGGCCAGATTGTTGTTCAAAGGTTTGTAATTGGATTTGTGAGGATTGTTGTGTTTCATACTATTTGTTAAAGTATAAATTATTTGGGAAAAATATAATTAAGGTTGATATGCTTAAAATATCATTTTATCTTGCTATGCATGCCCATCCCTAGCATAAAGTTTCACATATTTGTGTATAAAACTCCAAGTTCCAAAACACATTGTATTTATACATCATTTTTGTACACATATTTGTGAATCCTATGTCTGATGTGAAAAAAAATGTCTCCATAAATACGTAGTAGCAACTATAAAATGGTAATTGATTAAAATGAAATTGAAATAACAATATTTAAAAATAAAATATCTAGAGATGTAGGGAAAATTGTTGTTCAAGGGTTTGGACTTGAATTGATGAGAATGACTATGTCATACTATTTTTTAAGGTATAAATTATTTTTGGATAGATATAATTAAGGTTGGCATGCTTAATATATCATCTTATCTTGCTATGCATGCCATACTTGGCATAAAGTTTCACAAATTTGTGTACAAATATCCAAAATCCAAAACACATTTTGTTTTTACTATATTTTGTACACAAATTTGTGAGCCCCAATGTTTGATGTGAAAAATGTCAACATAAAGATGTAGTTGCAACTATAACACATTAAAAATTTAAGATGAAACCGAAAAACAATTTTTAGAGATAAAATATATAGAGGTGTAGGCCAAATTATTGTTCAAGGGTTTATAATTCAATTTTTGAGTATGATTTCCATACTATTTGTTAAGGTGTAATTATTTCGGAAAGATATAATTAAGGTCAACATGCTTAAGATATAACCTTATCATTTTGATTATGCCCATATCTTGCATAAAGTTTTAGAGATTTGTGTATAAAAGTCCAAGTTCCAAAACACATTATGTTTATACAAGAACATTTATGTCATTGTTTGAAGTGAAAAAAAATGTCTCCATCAAGACATAGTTGCAACTATAACATGGTAATTGATTAATATGAAACTGAAATAATAATATTTAAAGATATGATGCAAGAGCATCCTTGGTTCTTTGCAATCCTACATCAACTAGAAATATTTTCTTTCAGTTTTGTTCTTGTTCTTGTTCTTGTTCAGTCCAAGTTGGTAGATTCGATATTTCATCATATTTTCTCACCAGACATATGGATCTGTGTTTTCATTGTGGACATGTTCATTTTCCTTATTCCAATATTTTAGCACAATTGGATCTTTTTTCGAAAAGTTATTGCTTTCAGATTGAGTGATAGTTTCTAGAACAAAGCATCGAAGCAGTTTCGAGCCTAATGACTAATTCGATCTCTTATGGATCCTTCTTGTAACTTGCAGATCCTTATGTTCTATTTCAAATTGTTTTGTGGAGTTTCCTTGACCTTAATTTAGGTCCACACATCATCTAATGCACCTGCTGAGGAGAAATTAAAATTTAAGGCCAACCTATTTCATGCACATTATGTTTCCTTCATCAGAGATTGTAACGATCTTTGGCTGATGTGGATGATTCTAGAACTCAGATGTGGTATAAATCATTGTAATAGCTCATTAATATAGCGAATTATAAATAATATGGGATTCGATCTATAATATTTCAGCTTGCATTAAGGAGCATTTAGGAATACTGTATTTTGAGCATGTTGTATTAGGCCTGTGAGCCCAATCTATAAACTTGGATGTTGTCAGTTGTATGTAATTGAAAAATCTGATAATAAGAATGTTTGAATCTTCATTTTCCTCCATATTTCAAATGAATTATGTTGCGTAACTCTTGTTGCATGGTCTCGACTATTCTCTTTGAGGACCCTCCTACCTTGACTACACCAGATTGGTATCGGAGCGAGATTCGCTCCATGAGAGATCGTTAGAATTTGCAAAGTCCTATTGAAGATTTTTTGTGGGGTAGAAAACTGAGGATCCAACCTGTAGCTATAGAGGACTTCTGTAAATATGGTGGGAAGAAGAAATGGCAGAGGAAATGGAGTGCACATAAATGCAGACCCAGTTATAATGGATATGTTGAGAGGAATTTTTACTAGATTAGAATAAGTTGAAACGGCCCAAAGGAGAGGTCGACTAGTTGATGATGTGAGTGATGAAGAGGTAGAAGAAAAGAAAGAAGAGGAAAGAGGAAATAAATCTAGCCTTGATCAGGGAGAAGAGAGGTTCATAAGAGCCCTAACCAGAGTAAATACTAAAAAACATTTAAATCCATTGGATTATAGTGGTAAGTTGGATTCAGATGAATTACTTGATTGGATAATGGAGATGGAGAAGTATTTATATTTTGAAGGTACCACCAAAGACAAGAAGGTGAAATTTTCTTGTACAAAGTTGAAAGTGCATGCATCCCTTTGGTGGGAACATTTTCAGATAGATAGGAAAAGAAGAGGAAAGGAGAAGATAAAATCATGGGGTCAGACGGTGAATAAGTTAAAGACAAATTTTATGACCACGAACTATCAGATCAACTTGTTTCAAAAGTTGCAAAATTTAAAGCAGATGAAGTCAAGTGTGATAGAATATACTGAGGAATTCTACAAGTTGAATATCATATCCATAAATTTGATGGATGAGACCGAGAAAGTATCCAGATATGTGAATGTCTTGAGGTCATCCATATAGGAGGAGATCAGTTTGATCAAGTTGTTGAGTGTGGAGGAGGCATATCAATGTTCCCTAAAATCATAAGAGAAGTTGAATAAAAGACATTAGTAGAGACAAAGAGGAAGAGGTGGAAGATTCCATAGAGGAATAATTTTTAATGGAGAAGGAAGAGGATCTTTTTCATATCAAAATAAAGATAAGGAAGTTAGTAAGGATGATAATCCATAATGTAGAGATGATGGAAACTCTTACCAAAGAGGAGGATATGGTGGTTATTGGAATGAGGGTTATAGGAAAAATGATAGAGGGCGGGAGAAAATAATATTTAGGGGAACTTGTTTTAAGTGTGGTGGAGAAGGAAAAAGAGCATTTGAATGTAATCAAGGAGAGACAAGAAGAAAGACAAAGAATAGTATAAGGAAAACCTAAGGAGGATCATGTTGGATCATCTAATAAACTGGAAGAGGGAGAAGTGTTGGTGAAAAAAAGAGTATTGTCTCAAAGTGAGATGGAGCAAGAACCATTATAGAGAAAGAAATTGTTCTGAACCAGATGCAAGGTAGCTGGTAAGTGTTACAGAGTTATTATTGATAGCAGAAGGTTTGAGAACCTAGTTTCTAAAGAAATGGTTACCAAATTAAAGTTGGAAAGATTCAAACACCCAAATCCCTATTAGATAGCATGGATTCAAGATGAGCATAATATATTGGTAAGTGAACAATGTTTGGTGAAATTGAAGCTAGGAAATTATCATGATGGAGGTTTGTGTGATATCATGCATATGGATGTATGCCATATTTTTTTGGGAAGGCCTTGGCAGTATTACAGATAGGCTATTCATGATGAAAAGAAGAACACATATACCATTGTTTCTAATGGGATGAAGCAAACTTTGTTTCCCTTGGAGGATGTTCCTAAAGTTGAGGTTTACATGAGTGCTAGAATTTTTTTTCTTGATGGAAGGAGATTTATGGATGGACTAAGACATGAGAACATGTG
Source organism: Sequoiadendron giganteum (assembly GCA_007115665.2). Classification (NCBI taxonomy): domain Eukaryota; kingdom Viridiplantae; phylum Streptophyta; class Pinopsida; order Cupressales; family Cupressaceae; genus Sequoiadendron; species Sequoiadendron giganteum. Next base: position 735,243,912 of record CM021100.1, on the reverse strand, counting down.
TTATGCCTTGGGTCCTAAGAAGGATGAAGACTCGTAGCATGTAGAAGAATAATCAGAGGAGATAAAGAGGTTGCTAGTAGAATATGAAGCTATCATTTCAGATAATGTACTTGATGGATTGCCACCTATGAGGAGTATTAGTCATTGCATGGACCTAATTTATGGAGCTAGTTTTCCTAAGAAAGTAGAATACTGGATGACACTGGAAGAAAATGAATAATTGAATAGACAAGTGCAAGAGTTTTTGAGGAAGGGTTTGATCAGAGAAATCTTAATTCCTTGTGCATTACCTACTGTGTTAGCACCTAAGAAGGATGGAGAATGGAGGATGTGTATAGACTCTAGAGCCATAAACAAAATCATAGTAAAATATAGATTTCCTTTACCTCAGATGGATGACATTATGGATTCTTTGAGTGAAGCTAAATACTTTACAAAGATATATTTGAAGAGTGAATATCATCAGATCATAAACAAAGAAGGGGATGAGTGGAAGACAACATTCGAGACAAATGAAGAATTGTATGAGTGGCTGGTGATGCCTTTTGGACTAAAAAATGAACCAAGTACTTTCATGAGGTTGATGAATGAGGTATTGAATAAATTCTTAGGTAATTTTTTGATTGTCTATTTAGATGACATCTTGATTTTCATTAAGACTAGAGAAGAACATTTGGTGCATATAAGAAATTTTTTGCAAAGGTTGAGAAAAGAGCAGTTGTTGATAAACATTAAGAAGTGTACTTTCATGAAGAAAGAACTTGTATATCTGGGATTTTTGATATCTACTAATGGATTGGAGATGTGGTGGTAGTCACGGTAGGAGGGTCTTCAAAGAGAACAATCTAGCACGTGAAACTAGAGTAACACAACAAAAGAAACATAAAATTCTAGAGGCAAATGCAAATAAAGACATTCTTATTATCATGAAATGTAATTACATATAGATGGCCACATATGGGCTTATAGATTCAGTTCACAGGCCTGATACAACATGTTCAAAATACAGTGCTCATACATGCGAGTGAAAATCCTATAGATCAAACTTTATATACATCCTAATCTACTTGATCTTGATTCAATGCCATTCTCATGATTTGTTACAAACTTTATATCATATATATGGGTTGAGAAACATTCGTGTCGGACAAAGATCATCAGAATCTTCGATGAAGAAAATGTATTGCGTGCAAGAATAGGTCGACCTCAAATTTGAAATTCTTCCATGGTAGATGTGCATGATGAAGTGTGGACCTAAAATAAAGGTTGGGGACACTCCATGAAATAATGAGAAACACATCATGAGGATCTAAAAGTTATAGGGAGGAACTTCGATCGATCACACTAGTCGTTAGGTTTTGAAATTTATTCAGGCATGTTCCTAAACTGTCACTCAATTTGGAAGCGATAAATTATCGAAAAAAGATCCAATCAAGCTGAAAACTTGGAATAAGTCAATTGAACATGTCCACAATGAAAAAATAGGTACACAAGATCTTGTGAGAAAACACAAAGACATACCGAACCTCCCAACTTGAACAAGAACAAGAGCAGAACAAGAACAAAACTGAATGAAAATATTTTTTGGTTGATGCAAGATTGCCAAGAACCAAGGATGATCATGTATCAAACATTCGGGGTTAATGAAAAGTGAGTCCCTCACTTTTCTGGGGCCAAAGGGAAACCAATACGTTCTACCTCAGCTTGAGAAATCCAAGAAGAATACTTCACTAGTCTACCAATCCACTTCACTAGATATTCTTTGTATTTTTTTCCACGAGTCTTTCTCCCATCTTTGATATCCAAAATCTCTTTTATCCCATTTGATTGTTGTTTAGGAAGTTGTTCTTCCAATTTTTCTTTACTGTCTTCACTAAATTTTTCTTCATGGTATTGATGTAGATCTGCAATGTTGAATATAGGTGATATACCCATATCATCTGGTAACTCTACTTCATATGCAATTTCTGGAATCAAACATCTTCAAAATCCTACAGGGTCCAAATTTCCTCATTTTAAGCTTATTGTATGTGCCAACTGGGAATATTTCCTTCCTAAATTATACCATTTCTTCATCACCAAATTTGAACTCCTAATGTTTTATTTTTTCATATGCTCACTCCTTATAATTTCGGTTCATATCTTTCAAATGTTGCCTCACTTGAGTATGCACTTTCTTCATATGTTCTACAAATTCCTCTTCTTTCGCACTCCTTTTATCTTATTTACTGATGTCTCACAAATCTGATATACCTCTAGGATGAACTCTAGTAACAATATCAAAAGGTTTCTTTATTGTACTCTTTTTTACTAAATTATTGTAGGAAAACTCTGCTTGTGTAAGGGCTAAATCCCAACTTCCGATATTCTCTCCAACCAAACATCTCAGCAAATTTCCCAAAATCCTAATCACTACCTTTGTTTGTCCATTATTTTGTGGGTGAAAAGTAGAACTGAACTTCAAATTTGTCTTCAAATTTTTCAAAGTTCCCTCCAAAATTAACCAACAAACTTTGTATCTCTATTTGAAACAATACTCCTAGGTAATCCATGCAATCTGACCACTTCCTAGAGAAACAAGTCTGCTATATGTACTACATTTGTTGTCTTCTTACAAGGTATGAAATATGCCATTTTATAAAAAAATTCTACCAACACAAATATAAAATCATTACCTCTATGTGTCTTCAACAAACCAAGTATGAAATCCATGTTGATATCCTCCCAAGGTCTTTCTGAAATTGCCAAAGGTTTATATAATCCAACATTCTAACTACCCCCTTTTACAACTTGAAAAAATCTGCAACTTTTCACAAATTTCTTGACATCCTTATTAATCTGGGGCCAAAAGTAATTCTCACTTACCAATTCCACTATTTTATCAATTTCAAAGTGTCTTGCCAATCCTCCACTATGTTTCTATTTTACCAAATTATCCCTCATTGAACTTCAGGCTATACACAACTGATTTCCTCTGAATGAAATAATCCAGCCATTGAATTCTATCCTCCAAAATGGGTTCTTTACATTCTTTCCAAGGTTCTGCAAAATCTGGGTCTTCCTCATACAAGTTCTTCAATTCTTTAAATCCTAATACCTCCACTTTCATATGTGCCATTAAATTCCTTCTCCTACTCAAATCATCAACAACTCTATATGACTTTCCACTCCTATTTTTCAAAACAAAAGTATAACTTTGCAAGAACTCTACCCATCTCATGTGTTTCTGATTTAACTTACCTTGATTGTTTAAGTATTGCAAAGCTTAATGATCTATATACAACACAATCTCCTTAGTCAACAAGTAATGTCTCCACTTCTTCAAGGCTTGACCTATGGCATAGAACTCATGATCATACATTGAATGCCTTTTCCTTGCATCATTCAACTTATCACTGAAATAAGCTACTGGTCTTCCTTCTTGACTTAACAATGCTCCAATTGCATTTCCACTTGCATCACAATTTACCTCAAAATACCTTACTAAAGTTTGGTAAAGCCAACACAGGCTGCTCAGTCAGCTTCTATTTTAACAACTCAAAAAAAACTTCTACTCCATATGTCCATCGAAAATCCTTCCTATATCCTCTCATTGTTTCTTTCATAGCAAATAGAATTTAAATTCCTAATGAACTTTCGGTAGAAACTCACCAATCGATGAAATGATCTTATCTCTCCAATTCTTTCAGGTGTAGTCCATTCAAAAATTTATCTTACCTTCTCAAGATCCATCTTCAATCCATTCACAGATATCACAAACCCAAGATATACCAATTCCTCCTTCATGAAACTATACTTATTAATGTTTATCAGCAACTACTCTTCTTTCAACCTCTACAAAACTTGTCTTATATGCAACAAATTTTCTTCTCTAGTCTTATTGAAAATCAATACGTCATCAAAGTAGAGAATTAAAAACTCACCCAATAATTTCTTCAATACCTCATTTATCAACCTCATGAAAGTACTCAGAGCATTTTTCAATCCAAAAGGCATTACCAACCACTCATAAAATCCTTCATTTGTCTTGAATTTTTTTCCACTCATCTCATTCTCTGATTCTGATTTGATGATATCCACTCTTCAAATCTATCTTTGCAAATTATTTAGCTCCACTCAAACAATCCATAATGTCATCCATCTGGGGCAAAGGAAATCTATACTTCACTGTGATCTTGTTTATGGCTCTAGATTTTGTACACATTCTCCATTCTCCATACTTCTTAGGTGCTAGCACTATAGGTACTACACAAGGGCTTATGCTTTCCCTGATCAAACCTTTTCTCAACAACTCTTGCACTTGTCTATTCAATTCTTCATTCTTTGTCGATGTCATCTATTGTGTTGTGTTACTAGGTAAACTAGATCCAATAATCAAATATATGCAATGACTAATACTCCTTATAGGTGTCAATCCATCAGGTACATTATCTAAAATGATAGCTTCATATTCTTCCAACAATTCCTTTATCTCCTTAGGTTTTCCTTCTACATGCTTCAAGTTTTCCACCTTCTTAAGAACCAAGGCATAACACATGTTATCATGTCTCAGTCCATCCATAAATCTCCTTCCATCAACCAAACAAATTCTATTAGTCATGAAAAATTCAACTTTAGGAACATCCTCCAAGGGTAACAAAATTTTCTTCATTCCATTAGCAACAATAGTGTATATGTTCTTCTTTCCATCATGAGTAGCCTATATATCATATTGCCAAGGTCTTCCCAAAAAAATATGGCATACATTCATAGGCATAATATCACACAAAACTTCATCATGGTAATTTCCTATCTTCAATTTCACCAAACATTGTTCACTTACCAGTCTCTTATGCTCATCTTGAATCCAAACTATCTGATAGGGCTTCGGGTGTTTTAGTATTTTCAAATTAAATTTGGTCACCATTTAGTTAGAAGCAAGGTTCTCTTATCTTCCATTCTCATTGATTACCTTACAACATTTATCACCTACCTTGCATCTGGTCTGAAACAAATTCTTTCTTTGCAATGGTTATTTTTCCAATTCAACTTGACACAACACTCTCCTATTCACCAACACTTCTCCTTCTTCTATTTGATTAGGTGATCCAACATAATTCTCCTCAATAAAGGTTGTTCTTCTATTTTTCTTAGTACTTTTTCTTGTCTCTCCCTATTTTCATTCAAAGGCTCTATGTCCTCCACGACATTTGAAATAAGTTCCCCTAAATAATATTTTCTCCTGTCCTCTATCACCTTTTCTATATCCTTCATTTCAGTAACCACCATGTCCTCCTCTTCTATAATAATTTCCATCATCTCTTCAGTATGAATTCTCATTCTTACTGACCTCCTTATCTTTGTTCTTATCTAGAAGAGATCCTCTTCCTCCTCCAGTAAAAAATCTTCCTTTTCTGAAATTTTCCACCCCTTCCTCTTTGTCTCTGCGTATATCTTTTTTTTAGTTTCTCTTCTACTTTTAGGGCACATTGATATGCTTCTTCCACGCTCAAAAAATTAATCAAACTCATCTCATCTTTTATAGATGACCTCAAACCATTTACATATCTATCTACTTGCTCAATACCATCCTCTTAATGTCCAGATCTAATGTTCAACTTATAGAACTCCTCAGTATACTTTGTCACACTTGATTCCTTCTATTTTAGATTTTGCAACTTTTAGAACAAACTGATCTAATAATCTGTAGGCATGAACTTTGTCTTCAACCTATTCACCATCTGATCCCATGATCTTATCTTCTCCTTTCCTTTTCTTTTCCTATCTCTCTGCAAATTTTCCCACCAAAGGGATGTAGTTCCTCTCAAATTTGTACAAGAAAATTTCACCTTCTTATCTTTTGGGGTACATTCAAAATGAAATAACTTTTCCATCTCTCTTATCCAATCTAAAAATTCATCTGAATTGAACTTACAATTATAATCCGGTGGATTAAAATGTGGCTCAATGTTTACTCTAGTTAGGGTTCTTATGAACCTTCTCCCTGATCAAGGCCATTTTTCTCTTCTCTTGTAAATTTTACTTGTTCTTCTACTTCTTCATCACTCACATCATCAACTGGTCAACCTCTCCTCTAGGTCATTTCAACTGCTTACCATCTAGTAGAAATTCCTCTAAAAATCTCCATTACAACTAGGTATGCATTTCCACATGCCCCATTTCCTCTAACATTCCTTCTTCCCACCATCTTTACACAAGTCTTCTACATCTGTAGGTTAGATCCTTATTCTTCCACCCCACAACAAATATTCAACAAGACTACACAAAATCTGATGATCTTGCAAGAAACGAATCTCACTCTGATACCAATCTAGTGGCAGTCATGGTAGGAGGTTCCTCAAAGAGAACAATCTAGGACATGCAGATAGAGTAACACAACAGAAGGAACACAAAATTCTAGAGGAAAATGTAGATAAAGATATTCTTATTATCATGAAATTTAACTACATATAGTTGACCACATTCGGGCTTATAGATTTGGTTCATAGCCTTGATACAATATGTTCAAAATATAATGCCCATACATGCGATCGAAAATCCTACAGATCAAAATTTATATACATCCTAATCTACTTGATCTTGATTCACCACCATTCTCATGATTCGTTACCATATTTATATCATATCCGTGGGTTGAGAAACATCAGTGTCAGCCAAAGATCATTACAATATTCGATGAAGAAAATGTAACACGTGCAAGAATAGGTCAGTCTCAGATTTGAAATTATTCCATGATAGATGCTCATGATGAAGTGTGGACCTAAACTCAAGGTCGGGGACACTCCACAGAACAATGAGAAATACACCGTAAAGATCCACAAGCTACGGGGAGGATCCATGATCGATCACACTAGTCATTAGGTTTTGAAATTATTTCAGGCCAATTCCAAAACTGTCACTCTATCTAGAAGCAATAACTTTCCAGAAAAAGACCCAATCAAGCTAAAAACTTGGAATAAGGAAATTGAACATTTCCAAGATGAAACCTTAGGTATGTGAGATCTGGTGAGAAAACACGAAGAAACACCAAACCTCCCTACTTGAACAAGAACCAGAACAGAAAAAGCGCAAAACTAAATGAAAATATGTTTTTATTGATGCAAGATTGCCAAGAACCAAGGATGATCCTACATCAAGATGGATCCTAAGAAGGTAAGAGAAAATATTGAATGGCCTACACCATAAATCATTGGGGATGTAAGATCATTTCATGGATTGGATAGTTTCTACCAAAAGTTCATTAGGAATTTCAGCTCTATTTGCAGTCTTATAATAGAAATAATGAGAGGAGGTAAGAAATATTTTAGCTAGGCATCTAGAGTAGACCAGAGTTTTGAGTTGCTAAAATAGAAGGTGACTGAGCAGCCTGTGTTGGCTTTACCAAACTTTAATAAGGTATTTCAGGTAGATTGTGATGCAAGTGGAAATACAATTGGAGCAGTATTAAGTCAAGAAGGAAGACCAGTAGCTTATTTCAGTGAGAAATTGAATGATGCTAGAAGGTATTTAGCATATGACCAATATTTTTATGCCATAGTTCAAGCCTTGAAGAATTGGAGACATTACTTGTTGCCTAAGGAGTTTGTGTTGTATGCAGATCATCAGGTGTTGTAGTATTTGAACACATCAAGGTAAGTTGAATCAAAGACAAATGAGATGGGTGGAATTATTGCAAAGTTATTCTTTTGTTTTGAAATTTGATGCTTTGAGTAGAAGAAGGAATTTACTGGTAGAAATGAGAGTGGAGGTAATAGGATTTGATGAATTGAAGAACTTTTATGAGGAAGACACAAATTTTGTAGAACGTTGGAGAGCTTGTAAAGAACTTGTCTTGAAGGATAGGACTCAGTGGTTGGATTATTTCATTCAAGAGGATATGTTGTTCACATATAATCAGTTGTGTATACCCTAGAGTTCAATGAGGGATAGCTTGGTGAAAGAAAAAGATAATGGAGAATTGGAAAGACACTTTGGAACTGATAAGACAATAGCATAGGTAAGTGAGAATTAATTTTGGCCACATATTCATAAGGATGTTATGAAATTTGTGTAGAGTTGCAGAGTTTGTCAAGTTGCAAAAGGGAGTAGTTAGAATGTTTGATCATATAAGCCTTTGACAATTTAAAAGAGACCTTAGGAGGATATCAAAATGGATTTCATACTTGGTTTACCGAAGACATAAAGAGGTAATGATTCCATATTTGTGGTGGTGGATAGATTTTCTAAAATGGCACATTTCATACCTTGTAAGTAGACAACAGATGTAGTACATGTAGCAGAATTTTTTTTCAAGTAAGTAGTTAGATTGCATGGATTACCTAGAAGCATTATTTTAGACAAAGATACCAAGTTTGTTGGTTAATTTTGGAGGACACTTTGGAAGAATTTAAAGACAAATTTAAAGTTCAGTTCTACTTTTCACCCATAGACTGATGGATAGCAAAAGGTAGTAAATAGGAGTTTGGGGAATTTTCTGAGATGTTCGATTGGGGAAAAGACCACAAGTTGGGATTTGGTCCTTGCACAAGCAGAGTTTTCTTACAATAATTTAGTGAACAGGAGTACCAGAAAGACATCTTTTGAGATTGTTACTGGAGCTCATCCTAGAGGTATGTTAGAATTGTGAGACATTAGCAAGCTAGATAAAAGGAGTGCGGAAGTAGAGGAATTTGCAGAACATATGAAGAAAGTGCATACTCAAGTAAAACAACAATTGAAAGATATGAACTGAAAGTAAGGAGTGAGCAGATGAAAAGAGGAGACATAAGGAGTTCAAAGTTGGAGATGAAGTTATGGTGTATTTGAGGAAGGAAATATTTCTAGTTGGCACATATAATAATATCAAAATGAGAAAGTTTGTACCCTGTAATATTTTGAAGAAATTTAATTCCGGAAATGCATATGAAGTAGAGTTACCACATGGCATGGGTATATCACCTATATTCAACATTGCAGATCTATATCAGTACCATGAATCAAAATTTAGTGAAGATAGTAAAGCAAAATTGGAGAAATAGTTTCCTAAACAACAATCAGATGAGATAGAATAGGTTTTGGATATCAAAGATGGGAGGGAAACATGTGGAAGAATATAAAAAGAATATCTTGTAAAGTCGAAGGGAAGACCAGTGGAGGATTCTTCTTGGATTTCTCAAGCTAAGGTAGACCGTATCATTTTTCCTTTAGCCCCAGTAAAGTGAGGGACTCACTTTTCAAATAACCCCAGATGTCTGATGCAGGAGAATCCTTGGTTCTTTATAATCCTGCATCAACCAAAAATATTTTCTTTCAGTTTTTTTCTTGTTCTTGTCCAGTTCAAGTTGGTAGATTCAATATTTCATCATATTTTCTCACCAGACACTATGGATCTATGTTTTCATCGTGGACATGTTCATTTTCCTTATTCCAAGATTTCAGGATGATTGGATCTTTTTCCAACAATTTGTCACTTTCAGATTAAGTGACAGTTTCTAGAATAGAGCATCGAAGCACTTTTGAGCCTAACTGTTAATTCAATCTCTTATGGATCCTTCCTGTAACTTGCGGATCCTCACGTTGTGTTTCAAATTTTTATTTGGAGTGTTCCCAACCTGAATTTAGGTCCATACTTCATCTTATGCACCTGGCAAGGAGAAATTGAAATTTAAGGCCAACCTATTTCATGCATGTTATGTTTCCTTCATCAGAGATTGTAATGATCTTTGGTCGACGTGGATGATTCTAGATCTCAAATGTGATATAAATCATTGTAATAGATCATTAGGATAGCGAATTATAAGGAATATGGTATTTTATCTTTAATATATCGGCTCACATTAAGGAGCATGTAGGAACACTATATTTTGAACATGTTGTATCAAGCCTGTGAGCCCAATCTGTAAACCTAGATGTTGTTGGTTGTATGTAATTGGAATTTCTAATAATAAGAATGTTTGAATCTGAATTTTCCTTCATATTATGAATCAATTTTTTTGTGTAACTCTTTCTACATGGTTTGGACTATTCTCTTTGAGGACCCTCCTACCATGACTGCACCAATATATATAAAATATCCAAGGTGTAGCTAAATTGTTGTTCAAGGGTTTGAATTTAATTGGGGAGGATGATTGTGTGGAATACCCTTTTATAATGTATAAATTATTTGGAATATATATAATCAAGGTTGAAATTCTTGAGATATCATCTTAATTTCCTAAGCATGCCCATTACTAGCATAAATTTTCATAGATTTATGTACAAAAATCTAAGTTTCAAAAGACATTGTGTTTATACAACATCATTTTATACACAAATTTGTGGACCCCAAAGTCTTATGTGAAAAAAGTGCCTCCATCAAGACATAGTTGTAACTATAACACGATAATTGATCAAGATGAAACCAAAATAATAATCTTTAAAGATAAAATATCTTGTAGTGTTGGCCAAATTATTGTTTAGTGGTTTGTAATTCAATTGGTGAAGATGATTGTGTGCCATACTATTTGTTAAGATTTAAATTATTTAGGAAAAATATAATTAAGTTCAACAAACTTAATATATCATCTTACCATGCTACACATGCCCATAGTTGGCATAAAGTTTCACATATTTTTGTATGAAAATCCAGGTTTCAAAACACATTGTATTTATACAACAAAAATTTTGTACATAAATTTGTGAACTTGAATGTCTGATGTAGAAAAAAATGTATCTAAATCATAGTTATAACTATAACATGGTAATTGATTAAGATGAAATTGAAATAACAAAATTTAAAGATAAAATATCTTGAGGTGTAGGCCAAATTGTTATTCAAGGTTTGGAATTCAATTGGTGAGGATGGTTGTGTGTCATACTATTTTTTAAGGTATAAATTATTTGGGACAGATATAAATAAGCTCAACATGCTTAAGATATATTCATCTTACGTTCTATGCATGCTCGTACCTGGCATAAAGTTTCACAAGTTTCTATACAAAAATATTAGTTCCAAAAAACATTATGTTTATACAATATTTCTATACACAAATTTGTGAGCCTCGATGTATTATATGAAAAAAACTCCATAAAGATATAGTTGCAACATTAACATGGTAACTTATTAAGATGAAAACAAAATAAAATTATTTAAAATTAAAATATCTAGTGGTGTAGGATAGATTGGTGTTCGAGGGTTTGGAATTAAATTGTGAGGATTATTTTATCTCATACTATTTTTTAAGATGTAAATTATTTTAGATAGATATAATTAAGGTTGATATTATTAAGATATCATTTTATCATGCTATGCATGCCCATACTTGGCATAAATGTTCACATATTTGTGTATAAAAATCAAAGTTCCAAATCATATTATGTTTATACAACAACATTTTTATACATAAATTTGTGAACCCCAATGTACGATGTGAAAAAAATCTCCACCAAGTTCGTTAAAACTATAACACAATGATTGATAAAGATGAAACTGAAAAAATGATCTTTAAAGATAAAATATCTAGTGTCGTAGACCAAATTATTGTTCTAGGTTTTTAAATTCAATTGGTGAGGATGATTGTGTCATAAATTGTTTTAAGGTATAAATTATTTGGGATAGATAAAATTAAAGTAAACATCATGAAATCTCAAGTGAAGAATATAAAGAGATCATTTCATATGTAACACTTGAAAATTTAATTGATTTATGCATGTCATTGTTTCCATACATTTGAAATAGAGTTACATGAGTAGAATAAAAACTTCAATAAGGAAAAGATTAGAGATATGGACAAGTTTTATAAATTTTAGAAAATACATTTTAAAAGAAGATTTATTTTTTATTTAATTAAAAACTACATTATGTTTTTCAAATAAAAAGATGTATACTTAATAGTTATTAAGTTTTCTTAATTATTAAATTTCAACTTTTGAAAAAAATGTAGTTTTGTTGCTTAATAAAAAATAAAATTAATAACCTAAAATAGTGAACATAGATTTAAATTTATTGCAAACGAATATGTTTTCTTTTCAGAGTGCCTATTTTTTCCTAATATTTTCTTAAAAATATTCCCACAAACTTTCAAAAACACCTTTGTCATAATAAAATTATTGTCCTTATTGTTTTCCTTCGGTTCAACATTTCTCACAAAAATTACAACTGACTTTACAAGAAAAAGGCTTGAACAAGGTAGGATTCTATTTAAAATAGATGTATGGTTTTATTATAACATAATCTTGATCCTATTATACCACAACCATCTATCTATTCTTAAAAAAACAATGTGTATTTTTTGAGGCATTGGAGCTCTCCATTTTTAGACCTCTCCTAGTCCTCTTCACAATTATAGGTATATATATTGACCATTTCACGATAGGTATTTTGGGAAATTGTCATCAAACATCACACCAACTGAAGAATAATACAAAATTGTATTATAATATATAAATCACCATACAAAATGGGATGTTTGAACAACCATGGAAAACTCATTTGAAACAAAAAACTTAATGTTAGAACCCCTTAATTTACCAATAATTCCCCCTTAAACTATTATTCACTTTTGTGAAGGAGCTAAAAATCATCTTTATGCCTAGGACCACCTTCAAAACATATGAGAACCTTCTACAAGAGAGTATGAAAGAAGTGAGCTTGCTTGATATTAAGATCTATCAAATTTTATGATGAGGTTTGTTACAAAAGAATATAATGACCTTGCTTATATAGACAAGGTGTGATGAAGTACCAAATGAAAAACATTAAATGGCTTGTGTCATTATTAAATGGCATTGAGTCATCATTAAATGACTCGAGACTCTAATATTTAATAAAAGATAAAAAGATAAAATCTTATCTAAACAACTTCAATATGCCTAGGACCTAAGTGGACTTAACGTGTAAATAGGACCCCATTAATGATTAGTTAGGAAAATTACCTATTTATACCAACGCCCCACATTAAGTACAATTTAGGGAGAAGCAACTATTATGAAAAGATGCAAGAATGGGTCTTGACTATAAATCCATTTTAGGTACCCATGTACAATTACATATAAAATATCTCACAAGTGGAGAAAAGGAGAAAAAACACATGGAAAAAAACCCTTATCCAAAAGAGAGAAAAGATACAATCAAGTGATGAAATATTGAGGATACCATGATACCCCCAAGTACAATATCCATTACAAATATACATTAAAAATTATCCCCCATAAGATGGATATAAAGAGACCACATAGCCCCCCCATAATGAATTTGCTCCACAACCACTGAAGAATGTCTGAAGAAAAAAGAGTGTTCAATGTCTACAAACAACATGTATCCCCTTGGGAAGAAATAAATTTAATGGTTAGTGCTAAAGAAACCTCATCTCCATGAAGAAGCAAGAGGGAAGAAGCCTCAAGAATGATATCTATGAATATACACCAAATGTATTCGGAGATGTCTCAACAAAATTAGGTGTGACCCCAATCAAGGAAAAAGACAAATAACATAGAAACTCAAGATTAACCTCCAAGTAATATGTGTGATTAGAGAGGAGAGACCCCCTCAAACATGTCCTCCAAATCTTAAAAAGAATAATAACAAACCAAATCTGGTATACATGTCATGAAAACATCTTGAAAAGAGGAATTTGAAAAATAAAAGATATCCTATTTATCTAAAGTCCTGAAAACTAATTAAACACTCAAGTTTTAAGAGGTAGGAGAAACCTTAACAAAAAGGTTCAAGTTAACACTATAACATGTGTGAGGGGGAGAATGTTAGACCGGAAGATGGATCAAAACATGTCAAATCTAATCATCTAAGCTAAGATTATCATACTAATCTAAGATCTAAACCTACACATACAAAATGAAACTAAGCTATTCTAACATGCATAAATGAATATACGACTACATAAATGAATGAACATGAATAACATAGTCTTACCATCCTATACTAGAGTGTATTCACCTAATGTTGGGTTGTTCTTATCACCATGAAACCTCCAAAGTTTGTGTGAAAAATCTTGATGAGTGATTGTTGTGTTTGGTTGATCGAAGAAAATGGTGAAGCTATGTCAATGTTGTTCTTGACAACACTTCATTGCTTAATGTATGTTGATTCTCCGATCCTTATTTGTGAGGAAAGGATTTTTTTATATAGAAGATGTGATTTAAAATGGATGATCAAGATCATGTTGAAGAATATCTAGATCAACGATCAAAGTGTGCTGAGAGGAATTATACATGAGAAAATTGTGCAAAGTTGATTGCAAAATTGGTGTGATTGAGAAATAGATTGTCCAGTCAAGGATGTGATTGATCAATTAATAGATTTAGATTGATCAGTTAGGAATGTGATGTCTTAGCTAGGAATGTGATGAATTAGCTAGGAATTGTGATTGATTAGTTAACAATTTGGATTGACTAGTTAACAAATTAGATTTCTCAGTCAGCAATCGTAATTTTTTCAATCAAAAAGTGGGTGAGGAATATGAATTAATTGATCTAATTAATTAATTCCTTTTTGGAGTTGAACGTGGAAATCAAGTTTGAATTTTGCAAACAAAGTTGCATTAGTTTGATTTTATTTTTGGTAATTGATTTGAATAGTTTGATTTAATTATTCAAATTTTGGAGGGAAAGTGTCGTAATTAAATTATTATTTAATAATTTAATCCACTTAGGAGAATAAGGTGATTTAGTGACATAATTAAATAATTGGCATTATTTAATCAATTATGACGAAATGAGTTGAGATTAGGACTTTTTAAAAAAAAATGGATTTATTTAATTGGTAGAAATGATGAAACATGAATTAATCAAATAATGTTGTTTTATTTAATCAATAGAGGAATTATGGTTTCCAGGAGTTTATCAAATAAATGAAATTTATTTAATTTGTTTGAAATGATGAAAAAGTGAATTAATTAATAGTGTTGTATTATTCAATTAATACAGGAATTAGGGTTTTTGACGTCGTTTTGATGTGGTGCAATGTGGGAATGTTGTGGTATGATTTTGAGATGATCTGAGACATTACAAGATGATTCTAAGATGTTCTAGGGTGATTCTAAGATATTATGAGATGTTTTGAGATAAATCTAAGTCATTTTGAGATGTTATAGGACAATTATGAGTCATTTTGAGATGTTAGAGGATGATTCTGAGTCATTTTGAGATGTTACAGAATGATTCTGAGTCATTCTGAAGATGTTACGGGATGATTCTGAGTCATTTTAAGATGTTACGGGATGATTTTGAGTCATTTTGAGATGTTACGGGATGATTTTGAGTCATTCTAAATTGTTACGGGATGATTCTAAGTCATTTCAAGATGTTATAGGATGATTTCAAGTCATTTCAAGATGTTACGGGATGATTCAGAGATGTTTCAAGATGATTTTGAGTCATTCTAAGATGTTATGGGATGTTGTTTGATATTGTTTGATGTTGTTTGAGCTTGTTTGATGTTGTTTGATGTTGTTTAGTGTTGTTCGATGTTGTTCGGTGTTGTTTGATGTTTTTCAATGTTGTTCGATGTTGTTCAATTTTGTTCGGTGTTGTTTGATGTTGTTTGGTGTTGTTCAATGGTATTTGATGTTGTTCGGGGTGTGTGATAGGTGTTTAGTCAATTTTACATGTCTACATTTTTCCCCTCTTTGATACAAAGTACTGGTCGCTTTGTTTAAAAATTTTTTTTTTTAAGATCAAGTTTTTTGAAAAAAAATATGCCCCACTATGCCTTGGTGTTCAATGGAATGGCGATAGGACTTTGTGCTGCCCCATCAAGAGGTTGACCAAAAATTTCAAACTTTGAGGTGAGGCTCTTAACACTATTGTACTATCACTTTTGATGTTTTCAAATGAAATTTAATATGAATGTGTATCATTTCTCGTTTCGATGTTTTCTAGAGCTTCTAATTTGAAAGCAGGAATATTTTCTAATTATAATTAGGGTTTCCTAGATGAAATTATGGTTTTCTTGAGGTGTTATATAGGCAATTTTTCTTCAAATTGGGTCATTTGTGTTTTGTTCCTCTTGCTAATTCTTGTCTTTGGATTTCACATTTTTTCAGTTGTTGAGGAAGAATTTTGAGATTCAAGGTTGCCCCACATCATTCTGAGCTTTTTTAGGAGTATGGACGGCTTTCACGAATCAGTGGCTCGATATGTACCTTCTCACCTTTTGCTTTCATCATTTTTTTCTCTCATAATGTGTGTGTGAAGTCATGTTAGACAATAGCATTGTTTTTGAGATTCATGTGCAATTGCATTGGTTTTGGCACTTTTGTATTGTGAAAACTATGATTTTGTTTGAAAACTATGCTATTGATCAAAAATTGTGCTATTCTCATAAACTACGATATTGTTCTAAAACTATGCTATTGTTCTAAACTTGCACTATTGCTTCTAAGCTATTGTATTGAAATTGTGCTATTGTTCTAAAATTGTGCTATTATTCTAAAATAACGCTTTTGTCTAGTTTTTGTTGAGCATTTGTTCTAGAACCTAGAAATTGACTTGTCCTTTTTTCATTTTCTCTTAGCATTTGTTCTAAACCCTAGCATGTGTCTATTTGTAATCATCAATTTCATTTGTCATCATGCCCATGTCATTTTTTTCTTGCATGTTTAGAGTGAAACCCTAGCATCCTAGTTTATAATGATTTGCAAGCGAGTTTTTGACCCCTTGTGATGAGAGAGAGACATCCCCATCACTTGTTCAACCCGATTTCCCATTTCGGAGCATTGGAGTTGGACTGCCTTGATGTTGTTGGATTACATTATATTTGTTACATGTCTCCAATCAGGACCCATACGGAAATGATGTCCACTCTTGTGGAGAGGTGGCACTCTAAGACATCCTCCTTTCATTTGCCTACTGGGGAGGCAACTATTACTCTCGAGGATGTGTGGAGGATCCTTGGTCTTCCTATTCATGGTGAGATTGTTATGTACCAGGTTCGATGAGGTTCACATGTTCTGCAATGTTTGTTAGGTGTAGCACACTTGGATGTTCATGATTCAGAGGTTGATTTATCTAATTTTTTTGACAGTGTAAATCCTATCATTCTAGTCCCTTGTGGACTTGTATCCAAATTGGTTGTTCCTAATAGATGAGGATGACAGTTTATGATGGGATGGGGTACATGTATTGAGATAATGCTAGATAATGGTATGAGATATGCTTGGGGTGTCTATTTAATTTCTCATCTCTACCATAATATGCATTAGGTGGTGTATCAGGGTGAGAAGCCGATGTTTTTAAGTGTGTCACTTTTGCATGTTTGGATGTGGGATCATATTTCAGTGACTTGTCCATATGGGATTCAAGATCATTTTTTCAGATGTTCATACTCTTATCGTTATGAATACTTTATGCATTACACCTTGCCTAGGGATCTACATTATTGGTGTTGTGTATTTTATGAGGTGCCTAGTTTCGTGTGGAGACCTTATATGAGCTATAAATTTTTGCCAAAGGATACTGATCAACTTGTGAATTTTTGTCAGAACCGTTGGTTTCTTGGTCATTTCTCATCTGTGATAGAGCATTATCTACCAGACTGATTTTGTCACCAGTTCAGAGAGAGACAAGGGCACGTTCCTGATGGGTATGAGGCTCATTTTGGTCGAACTTGTCAGGAGGTCCATGTATGGGGTCTTTAGGTTGATATTGATACTATGATTACTGAGTTTGGAGCACTTTCCCTAGTTGGTTGGAGTTGTTCTTTTGGTGTGGTATATCTAGGTACTAACGATTATGAGGAGTGGTGGGAACAATGTAGGACTTTGATGCTTACTGATCCTAGAGGTGATCCTATTTTGGGAAGAGAAGGCATTATAGGTCATCCTGGAGAGTGACAATGTGTTGAGGTTCTCATAGAGTAGTTGGATTGAGCTTGATGTGATGAGGAAAAGGATATCTAGGATGAGTCTGTGCCTCCTACATATGGTCAGAGATAGGTTTTGGGTCCTCCTCCA